>PVKV010010910.1:0-73266 GCA_004027835.1 Alouatta palliata
AATATTATGCAGCCATCAAAAACGATGAGTTTGCATCCTTTGTAGGGACATGGATGAACCTGGAAACCATCATTCTCAGCAAACTGACACAAGAACAGAAAATCAAACACCGCATATTCTCACTCATAGGCGGGTGTTGAACAATGCGAACACATGGACACAGGGAGGGGAGCATCTCACACTGGGGTCTGTCGGGGGGGAAAAGGGGAGGGACAGCGGGAGGTGGGGAGTTGGGGAGGGATAGCATAGGGAGAAATGCCAGATATAGGTGATTAGGAGGAAGGCAGCAAATCACACTGCCATGTGTGTACCTATGCAACAATCTTGCATGTTCTTCACATGTACCCCCAAACCTAAAATGCAATAAAGAAAAGAAAAGAAAAGAAAACATATGGACACTGAGGATTGTGAAATGGGGTTCCTTAAAACTATTTGTGCCCACGTACCCTCTGGAAAGTCTTCGTGTTTCCACAGAGATACTCACATATCAGCCTGATTTGGCTCTCTTTGGTTTCTGAGTAACTTAGCAACACTTTTCTTTTAATGATTCAGACGGTTCTGCATGCAGCTAATGCATGTTAAAGAAAGCTAAGCCAGAGTGTATTATAAATACTTTATAAGCCAAGCAAGTAGAATTTCTCACAGGAGTCATAATTATAGTGGAGGCGGTCCATTGTAGTGAGGGTGCTTGTTCTGGAGACAGACACAGTATTTGTTCCTGTTCTTCATCGCCACTGGCTATGTGACTTGGGGTAAATGATTACCTGCTCTGGTCTGTCACTTTCTCACCTATGATAAACAGGGGCCAATAATAGAGTCCTCATTTGGTTATTGTAACATTTAAATGAGGTCAGGCACACAAAGCACTTCATACAGTGCTCAACATATCCTCAGCACTTGGTAAATACTAGTTGTTATCTTTAGATATGATTGTGTTTATCTCAAGGAATGAGCACTAGCGAGGTCATGGAATAAGTATTTCAGTCTTTTTTCTTATATCATGGCTCTTTTGTGCGCAATTGACTCTACCCGACTTCCCTGATTTTATGGACAGCAGTGGGTCTTTGATATTCCCATTGATCATGAACTCTGGAAGCCCAAGGCTGTGAGGCTACTGCAAGGCACCTGCTCCCAACAGCCATGTGCTCTCATTTTCTGATCAGGCGCACAAGAACAAACGTTAACTCTCGAACACCTGGAAGAATGAACCTCTAAATGCCTGAAGTTATTCTTAATATTCTCAGAATGCTGTCTGGGGGTTGCATGATGTAGATGGACGGCACTCATTCGGAGTCTCCTATAGGGTCTCTTGCACAAAGCATATGTAAAGGCATGACTTCAAGTAACGGGACCAAAGTACCTCAATCCTTGTATCGACAACCGTCCTATTGGGTTACACAGTTTTAATCCCAGAGGAGTTGTCTCTTGACATTAAACTGTCCAAACAGTATTTATATCTGCGGCTGCCCTGCAAGATCACTTAACCCTGCACAGCCGTTTAAAAGTAGTTAATGACAGAACCAGCATGACTTGCCCGTTATGAATGATCACATAAGTTCGACCTGTGCTGTCATGGTTTATGGAGGAAGGCAGTTTGTCCGTAGCCTGCTTCAACCACAGCAGGTAATTTGAAATGAAATGAGACAGTTTCTGCAAGCAGATTGATTTGGGAATCTTGCCTGTTCTTCCCTTTGACCCTTGACAAGTTGACACTACAAAGATTGTGACTTTAAAAAATGATTGGGTGCAAATACATTTAGGTAGATGATTTACTGTGTGCTGAAGCAAGGACAGTGTGTTTAGAGTGAGGCTGTGAGGGAAGGTAATTGTAAACTTTAACAACTCACGTTTTATGTTTCTGTATCTTATTAATTATCCTGCTAGGTGAATCTACTGATATCCCTTGATCAAGTAGTTTATATTCCTGGTAAGAGACCAGAGACCCAATTTCAGGATTAAGGGATATAGTATTTATGATAAACTTACTCAAAGTTACAGATTCAGTTTGTTATTTTGGCCATAAACCACAGCTTCTTAAGGATAAGAAGTCGAGTTCTCTTTCATGGATTCTGTTTTTTTTTTTTGTTTTTTTTCCCCCTTTTTCTATTGGTTTTCCTAAATATAGTTAAACACATATGGGAGGAAACATTGGGAATAAAAAGATAATCAGCTTGATTTTTGATGACCAGTCACCAGGGATATCTGAAAAGAAAAGAAAAGAAATTCCCAACTATGATTTCACACATTATTTCTAATTTAGATTTTCACACCAAATGATATGTAATAAGTAAACAAGTATTTTCCATATTATTTCTATTCTATTCTTCTGGTGCAGTTTTTCTTAGAAGTGAGGTTTTGTCATGAATCGATGCTACCATAAGTGGAATTTAAAAATTAGCTGTCTTCCAAAACAAAAATAAAAAAGACAGTAAGATCATTTTAAAAACACTGTTTCCTTAGTTCACAGTGATGCAATATTTATGCTGAGATTGTTTTAAATGAACTCTGTGATAGAATTGTTGATTTATTAATATTTGGATTTGGGTTGATGCTCCGTTTACATTTGCTGTAGAAAATATCCACGATGTGACGTTTGTAAGACTTGGGCTATTCTCTGCAGCTTTTGTGTTTTTCTCTATTCTAACCACTTTGCTTGAAATATAATTTTGAAGATGCTAGTAAAAAATGTAGCAAATGCCCCATTGGTCTCCGTTTAAATTATTTACTGCCCTTTTGAGCCATATCTTCATTGAACTATGTTAAAAGTATTTTGCTGAAATGTTTCTTTATGTTGTCCATCGGGTTTAATAGACGTGCCATTTAATAAGCTCTCTACCTGTAAGGATAGACTATTTGACCTCTATGCCCTACCACTGGTAGACATAGTATAAGATTGCTTTGTGAAATAAAGCTGTCGGTAACATCAACAAAATAAAAAATGATCGTATTCCAATACTCTCTGCTGAGTACTATGACAGCGCTGAAATATGGAATAAAATTGAAAGTAGATTAGTTTTGGGTCTTAAGTCATGTTTTGACAGGAAATAAGAGAGGAGAACATATCTTTGAACTTTTAGTTTTAAAGTTTTTTAATGAAAATATTTATCATTTTGTAAGGTTCCTTCTTTCTTTATCACATCTAGGCTGTATAACCTTAAAACAATTCATTCTCTTATTGTGAGGGACATAAATACTGTTCTATCTTTATATTAAATATCATAAAGGAGGCACACACAATGAGAGATGGCTTGACACACGTTAAGGATTGTCACGCTAATAAAAAGGCTTATTGAAGAGGTTGGAAAATCAGTCATTAATAAGCCATATATTTTTAGGGTATGTAAAGCATGTAAATACTGTAGACAGGAAGGCTGCTTTTGCTGTATTTTTTGTTCACTTTTTGGAATGGTTTGAATCTGAAGAGGAAGAATAAATATGTCAGAGTGGAGAAAGCCTTGCAGTGATTGCTTTCAATCTAAAGGAATTTGAAAATTGCTGCGACACGCAGATTGTGAAATTATTTCTTTTGCCTCTGTGGTTACATATTAATCAGCTGAAATCATGACAAATAAATGGCACTGATGACCTGCAGGGAGAGTGGGTTGAATACAGTAACCCTCCCCTCCAGGAGTTCGCAAACATCCTGTGTCACCAAATGTGAGACGGCGGAGATCTTAAACATGTAGGGCCCACTTCCCCTTCATTGCCTACACGGAGTGCCTACACAGGGGGCAGGTTAAACCGCGCTCCTTGTTCATCTCAGAATCAACTTTTCTGTCGTCATATTCTTCCCCTTTAAAACACAGGATACACATTCTCCACACAGGTCACTGGGCTGCCCTTGCTGTCTCCAGTGTGTCCAGGGGCCCTCAGCCCATCGGGGCAAAGCTCACTGATGGCAGCCTTCTAACCCTTCATTTAAAAATATTGAAATTGACCCCCTCCCACCAATAAATGTGAATTACATGATAGCATGGGGCTATAACTTTGGTCAGACCTTTATGAAATGCTGTTTTTAGTCATGAAAAGAGCCATTGTCCTAATCTGAAAATTTCATGTTAAGAAATTTAAAAAATAAATGGAAAAAGCCATGATCATATTGGCTAAAAGTTCTGGAAAAAAAAGTTTTCTTACAAGATTTCAAACAATCTCTCCTATGATAATTTAAAATGTACAAAGGAAAAAAAATTAAAAATTAGAGGAATATGAAATATAGCTATGTTTCTTAGTTGAAGTATACACCAAAAGTGTGACGGAGGTCCTGTAATATCACCCCTTAATTTGTTCCATTACATGGTTTTAACCTTGACTTTGCTAAATAGTATCTTTAAATAGGACGATGAATTACTGTGGTCATTAGGTTGCTGTCATTTGTCATGATTGGTGTAGGCTTGACTCCTGAGTATAGAAGGCTGTTAAATAACTATACAGTTATCAATGATCCAGACCAAATTTACCTGTGTGTTTTATTCGTGTGTGTGTGTGTGTGTGTGTGTGTGTGTGTGTGTGTTCAAATGTCAAGCTCCAGGAAGGGCCCTGAACATCTTGAGAGGGTCAAAGAGTGTGCTGCAGACTTTTAGAGGACTGGGAGTGGCCATGCCCTGGGAAACAGGTCCTTGGCCAGTGGAGATTTCCCAGAAGAGATCGAGGCTAGCCAAGGAGGGGACTGTGCATAAGGGTAGGGAAAGGCAACAAAATTGGAGGTGAGAGAAACTTTTAACATTCTAGAAGACAAGGGCGAAGGGAAGTACTAGTAGAAAATTAACAGTAATTGACTGGGCGTGGTGGCTCATGCCTATAATCCCTGCATTTTGGGAGGCTGAGGCAGGCAGATCACCCGAGGCTAGGAGTTCAAGACAACCTGGCCAACAAGCGGAAACCCCATTTCTACCAAAAATACAAAAATTAGCTGGGTGTGCTAGTGGGCACCTGTAATCTCAGCTACATGGGAGGCTAAGGCAGGAGAATTGCTTGAACCCGAGAGGCGGAGGTTGCAGTGAGCCGAGATCACACCACTGCACTCCAGCCTGGGTGACAGAGCGAGACTCAGTCTCAGGGGGAAAAAAAATAACAATAATTATAACATAGGGAAGGGACTTGGAAGGCATTCCATTGTGAAGTAGGTGAGGGGATAGACTTTTCATAGTGGCATTCTGTATGTCAGCCTGGAGCTCAGGGTCAGGTGTGCCACATCATAGCTGTGATACTTTTGGCAAAAGATGCAAAACTTCTTAGTGTCAGGGTTTTAATTTGTAAAATGGCGATAAAACTGAGATAGTTGCCCTGTGTGTGAATTCAGTAACCTACTTGAAAGTGCCTAGTGTGGTTATCAACACACAGCAACTGCTGGTGACTTCCTCTCCCCTCTTCTCCATTCTGAAATAAGGATGCCAACCTCTTCCTTCTTTCAGATTTTATGAACCTGAAGACGTCCATTCTATTCTTGTGAAAGGGAATATTCTAGAAGTTTTTTTCACTTTCACTAAACAAAAAATTCTTATTCTAATTTCAATTACTCCAGTTATTTGGTTTAAGAAATCCAGACTAGAACCTTAGTGTCAATAAATTTTAGAGACGATTTGCATTGTGGTTTTGTAATTAACATTGATTAATATTATTAAAGAGAATATGGGAGATGAGATGAGTAAGTTTCTCACTTGGGCTCTTATTTATTTATTCATTTATCTATTTGTTTATGCATTTGGTCATTCTTGGAAGATTCAGTTTGGTAGAAAAAGAAGGTTTCCTGAAGCATTACGTTGCAATAAGATCTTTGCTCTCAAGTAATTTAAAATCTCATAAAGAAGAAAAAGATGCCTACAAAAAGTTTAAGCCTGGTGGTAAAGGAAAAGAATATGATCAGGAGGGTTTTGCAGAAACACTGAAGTGACCATTGAGACACAGGATGGAGGTGAGCATTCTGGGATAGGAATGAGGACCAGGAGAGCTGTGAAGGATGTTCAGTTACTGTGGGGAGCACCTGTCCTGAGAGGCACCCTCAGGCAAGAGCGTCAATGCATCATGCCAGCAACAGATGGAGTTACAGGGTGCGTGGGGCTCATCTCAGTCATAGCCTGTGGGATGCTTGCCATGCTGGGACTTAGTTTTGAGGTGTCATTTGGACATCACTAATAACCTCGTGATGATCTCTAAGTGCAGAAACAGCGAGAGGGTTAGAAGTTCTAGTAAGAGAAGGCAGATGACGCCAATGAAAATGAAAGAAACATTTTTCTAAAATGATGAGAAAGGACATATGCCACACATGTTTAAGGGTTGAGTCCTCAGATCTTAGAAGTTCTTTCTTTTTCTTTCTTTCTTTCTTTCCTTTCTTTCTTTCTTTCCTTCTTTCTTTCTTTCTCTTTGTTTCTTTGTTTCTTTCTCTCTCTTTCTTTTCTCTTTCTTCCTCTCTTCCTCTCTCTCCCCTCCCTCCCTCCCTCCCTCTCTCACTCTTTCTCTTTCTTTCTTTCTTTCTCTCACTCTGTCACCCAGGCTGGAGTGCAGTGGCACGATCTCCGCTCACCGCAATCTCTGCCTCCCAGGCTCAACCGATTCTCCTGCCTCAGCCTCCCTAGTAGCTGGGACTACAAGTGCATGCCACTACCTCCCAGCTGATTTTTGTATTTTTAGTAGAGACAGAGTTTCACCATGTTGGGCAGACTGGTCTCAAACTCCTGACCTCAAATGATCTACCCACCCAGGCCTCCCAACGTGCTGGGATTACAGGCATCAGCCAGCCACTGTGCCCGGCAAAAGCCTTTAATTTCTTTGACAATCTTCTTTATCACCGTTAAAGTCAGAGGACAATAATAATAATTGCAACACTACATATATGTGTTCACTATGTGCCAGGCACTGTTTGATGTACCTTATCTATATAAAGCCATTTAAACTTCATAACAACTCTATAAGGTAAGGTGTTATTACCCATATCATAGATGAGGAAACTGAGGCACAGAGAACTTGCATAACATGCCTGTGGTCATCCAGTAAGTGAGCTAAGATTCGAAACCAGGAAGTCTGATGTCAGAGTCCATGACTCTTATAAAGCCTGGAATGAAGCATTGTTTTGTGATTCACTCATTTACTCATTTATTCAATCAACCAACCAACCCACCAGTCAACCAATTAACTAACCAACCAACACATTTATTGAGTATGTACTATGTGCTAGTTACTCAGCAAGATATCAGAGCTAGAGTGGGGACCAAAAGCAGATGCTACCTTCATGAAACTTATAGATAGATCAGAAACATAGATATCATTCAAATAAATAACATCAGTAATCACAAAATTTCAATCTGAGCAAGAGGTACAAGGTGGTAAGAAAGCTCATAATAGGGCAATCAGGCCTAGTAAGGGAAAACTTCCTTAAGAAAATAGTACCTGAAGCTGGGATCTGAAAGATGAGTAAGAGTTAGCCAAGTAAATGGAAGCAGAATGT
The DNA here is from genome assembly GCA_004027835.1 of Alouatta palliata. Classification (NCBI taxonomy): domain Eukaryota; kingdom Metazoa; phylum Chordata; class Mammalia; order Primates; family Atelidae; genus Alouatta; species Alouatta palliata. The sequence goes on from PVKV010010910.1 coordinate 7,442, forward strand.
GTGTTTCACAGCCCCGGTGATCAGAGGGAGAGCTGAGGCTTCAGAACTCGAAGAAGGTAATTTTGATACTAGGCATAGATGAATGCTACATGAAGTCAAACCAGGTAGGAAGACTTTGTGGGCTATGGAAAGGAATTTGTTGTTTGTCTCAAGATCAACAGAAATATTTTCAATGGGGGGAGGGTGGCATGGTTTGGGTTTCACGTCACTCCTGTTGCTACAACATGGAAAATAGATTTGTGATAGACCAGAGGTAGATGCAGAGGATTGGGCTATGGGGCACCTGCATAAACTCCGGTGAGATACGATGGAGCTCAAACCAGGCAGTGAAAGTGGAGGTGAGGAGAAATAGACAAATCCAAGACATCCTAGGAGGCAAAATCCACAAAACTCACTGGTGGGTTAGATATGGGGAGATGTGCATGACTCCTGGGTTGGTTTCTGGGGTTGGATGATTGTGGTGCCATCCCCTGTGATGGGGACACTAGCAGAAGACCTTGGTGGTTTTTGTTCTGCTTCTAGACTAGTAGATTTTGGAGATATTTTATTTTTTATTATTTTTTTTTTGAGACGGAGGCTTGTTCTGTCGCCTAGGCTGTGTGTGGTGCTGTGATCTCGGTTCGCTGTGACCTCCACCTCCCAGGTTCAAGCGATTCCCCTGCCTCAGCCTCCCCAGTAGCTGGGATTACAGGTGCACGCCACTATGCCTGGCTAATTTTTGTATTTTTACTAGAGGTGGGGTTTCACCATGTTGGCCAGGCCAGTCTTGAACTCCTGACCTCGTATTATCTGCCCACCTCGGCCTCCCAAAGTGCTGGGATTACAAGCATGGGCCACTGTGCCCAGCTTGGAGTTTTTTTTTTTTTTTTGAATAAATATTTTATTAGGAATGTAAAGAATAAAGTCAGAATGTAGATATTTTTAGATGAAATTTTATAAGAATTGAAAAGAAGCAAGAAGAGTCAGAACTGATGCTATGTTGAACAGCCATTGTTCTTATGAAACTGAGTTTTACATGAATACGTTTATTTTATTCCTTTTTTTTTTTCTGAGACAAGGTTTTACTCTCTTTCCCAGACTGGAGTGAAATAGTGAGTCATGAGATCATAGCTTACTGTAACCTCAAACTCCTGGGCTCAAGCAATTCTCGTGCCTCAGCCTCTCCAGTAGCTGACATTATAGGCACCTGCCATCACACCTAGCTAATTTTTATATTATGATTATTATTACTTTTTGAGATGGAGTCTCTCTGTTGCCCAGGCTGGATTGCAGAGGCGCAGTCTTGGCTCACTACAACCTCTGCCTTCTGGGTTCAAGCGATTCTCCTGCCTCAGCCTATTGAGTATCTGGGATTACAAGTGCCTGCCACTATACCTGGCTAATTTTTTTTTTGTATTTTTTTTTAGTAGAGATGGGGTTTCACCATGTTGATCAGGCTGGCCTTGAACTCCTGACCTCAGATGATTTGTCTGCCTTGGCCTCCCAAAGTGCTGGAATTACAGGTGTGGGCCACTGCACCAGGCAATGTTTTTATTTTTAGTAGAGACAGGGTTTTATCATATTGGCCAGGCTGGTCTCAAATTCGTGACCTCAGGTGATCTGCCTGCCTCTGCCTCCCAAAGTGCTGGGATTACAGGCGTGAGCCACTGTGCCTGGCCCCGTCTCAGTTTCTTGAGTCACCAGGACTATAGGTGTGTGTTACCACGCCTGGTGAATTTTTCTATTTTTTGCAGAGACCAGGGTCTCTCCATGCTGCCCAGGCTGGCCTCAGGTGATTCTACCACCTCAGCCTCCCAAAGTGCTGGGATAATAGATGTAAGCCACCACGCCCAGCCCATTTTTTCCTTGTATAGTATCACTTCATGATTATGAACAAATGCATTTAAAATCATCTTTTGGAATAAAACCTGTCACTAAAGAAACGGCTGCTCCACTGTGGGCATAATTGCTTCTAAAATACCTATTTATAGACAGACTTGTGTAAGCCATCATTAATTCTTTGTATGATTAATGTATAAAATGCAGAGTTTCTATTAATGGAAAAGTAAACTCAAGCATCACGCAGATAATATCAATAACATGCATCTGTAATTACAGACTGTAGATAACTGTAGAAGCTACATTTTATTACATTAATAAAACGTAAAAACTCCTGAAGCAACCTGGACTGGACGGCCGCGACACTATTAGGGCATGTGCTCCGTCAGTTAGGAGTCTGTTAAACTGTTCTTAGCTGGTAGTAACACTCACAGGGCATTGGGAAACCTTTTTCCTCCCGTAAAATAATGATGATCTATTTTCCAAGATTAAATATTGCATGTTGATAGAATAATACAATATGAGAGTTATGAGAGTTATGAGAGTAGCAGCGACGATAAAAATGAAACTTAATGAGGACAGAAAGGAGAAGGGAGAACTGCTTGATCCTCTAGGCAGACGGAGTGACCAGGTTCTGTTATTGCACATGTAAAACATCGTTTACTCCGTTAGCATGCAGCAGGTATTTGGGAGAACCCATAAAGAGAGTGCTAATTTTCTGAAGGGGAAGGGTAAAGGGTTTCAAGTGTTGCTGGGTTAATACCTTGGTCACACTGACTGGCAAAAGGAACAGTGTGTTGGATGAACTGGTCCAATCGATATCTCTTTAAGTATCTGCCAATCATGCCATTAGAGTGGAAGACTGCGTGGATTAGTTCAAACAGTTTCTCAGATGCTCCAATGACTCAGCCAGACCCTTTTCCCTATGTAGGAAATAGGAAGAATGACTTCATTTTGGGGAAGATGAGGAGGCCTCCAGATTTGGGACACGCTCTCCCAGTGATACCTTTAAACACATCTAGCCCATTCAAATATAAGCATTTTAAGTTGAGATATTCAGATTCTGTGTCTTAATATGGTTGATGACAATCAAATGTCTCAAGATAGTCTTATTTGTTTAATGGTATATATTATGTGCTATTAGTAATTCTTAGTGATGAAATTAAGCCTGTTCTTCCATCTTAAACAAGTCAAGCATCAGACCTTAAAACACTTGGAGGCAGCTGACAGCTCTGTGTAACCTGTGCTGCAAAAATATTCATAGAAACACAGAAGACATTTCTATAAGCTAAACAAATAAACAGACCACGTGCACCAGACCCAGCGAGTCACTTGATTCAAAACGCAACTGCCAGTGGATTTAAGATATCAACAACAGAGGTGTCAAAAGCACAATGTTTCTGTTGGAAATACCACCCAGAATTCCCAGAGAGGCCTTCCCATTGATTAACTTTGAAATGAAATCCAAACATTCTTGGCTGCAGGGAAAAGCTGAAGGTTTTTTTTTCCTTCCCCACACACTACAATTTTGAACTAAAAACCACTTAATGTCAAAAATTTTCTTCTGCATAGATGTTTTTAGAATCTTATCTTCTAACCATCCTCCCAGAATGCCCAGTTTCTTCACTTTTACAGAATTTTTGTTGCAGCACAAAAAAATGATGTCGCTTTGCCATATTTGTGGTCTAGAAAGGAGTACACAAATGGGCTTCAAGACATCCAATTTACCTACAAAAATCTATTGTGCGTGTGTGTGTGTGTGTGTGTGTGTGTGTATGTGTGTGTTTCTGTAGAGAGGATTCGAGCTTTCATAATATTCTCCAGGCTGTGAGCTACTCTTTCCCCATTTAAGAACCTTTCATGGGCCCTAACGTAAAGACAATTATGAATACAGTTTGCAACAGGAGTTCCTCTTTCCCTCTCCCTGAGGTGTGTTTCCTCCTAAGGCCGAGAGGTGGCAGCATAAACACCAGCCTGTAGCAGCCCCATTTTCCTGACGGTGGAAAACTTCTAAGGGTGAAATGTATCTATGTGAGATCCTGTCAATAACCTTGATTTGGCTTGCATAGATTGTGGACATAATGTCCCATCAAACTGCCCTAAAATATTCGTAGAAGAGTAGCGTGAGACTGAATGAGCAGTCCTGGATTTAAGGTCACAAAAATGGAAAGACAACGTTTTGTTATGGAGTTGGGCACCATGGAGAGAAAAGCACAGAGCTTGATTATTGGTTGACTTAGAGGCATTCACACATTCCATATAAAATCAAATAGAATTTCCTGAGCCGCAATTAGTATTTTATTTTACTACATAATATCATTGTTTAAATAGTATATAAGTTACCCTAAAAAATTACTTGTTCTGGGCCGGGCTCCGTGGCTCACGGCTGTAATCCCAGCACTTTGGGAGGCCAAGGCGGGTGAATCACAAGGTCAGGAGTTCAAGACCAGACTGGCCAAGACGGTGAAACTCTGTCTCTACTAAAAATACAAAAAATTAGCTGGGCGTGTGGCACGAGCCTGTAATCCCAGCTACTTGAGAGGCTGAGGCCGAGATTTGTTTAAACTGGGGAGGTGGAGGTTGCAGTGAGCTGAGATCACGCCACTGCACTCCAGCCTGGGTGACAGAGCGAGACTCCCTCTCAAAAAAAAAAAAAAAAAAAAAAATTACTTATTCTGAACTGGAAAAGACTTTCGTTTCTTGGAACCAATGGCCAAAAGATCTCTTTCAGTTCTTGCACTCCTTAGGTGATTGAGAATAACAGAAAAAGGACGTTGTTTTGCATATGTAGATTCTGTGGATTTTTATTTTGATAATTAAGTATCACTTTCATTTTCTGTGAAAATATGAGAAGCGTGGATGCAGAGGCATGCTACAATTCTTATGCATCCTGGAAAATTTTTTTCTTCCTTCGACACATCTAGCCAGTTCAAATATAAGAATTTTAACTAGCTGACCAGGCGCGGTGGCTCACACCTGTAATCCCAGCACTTTGGGGATCGAGGTGGGCGGATCACTTGAGGTCAGGAATTGGAGATCAGCCTGGCCAACAAGGTGAAATCCCATCTCTATTAAAATCACAAAAATTAGCTGGGCGCAGTGGTGCACGCCTGTAGTCTTAGCTACTTGGGAGGCTGAGGCAGGAGGATCAGTTGAACTTGGGAGGCAGAGGTTGCAGTGAGCCGAGGTTGCACCACTGCACTCTAGCCTGGGCGACAGAGAGCAAGACTCCGTCTCAAAAAAGAAAGAAGCAGACTCTAGGTCTTAATATGATTTATGTTTATAAATGTCTCAGGATAGACTCATTTGTTTAATGGGATATGTGATGTGATACTAGCAATCCTTAGTGATGAAATTGAGCCTGTGCTTAAATGTTAAATAAGTCAAACATCCAACTAAACAATCACTTGGTGGGCCTAGATGAGACAGATTTTGCCTATTATTTCTATTTCTTTAGAAAGTTTCCATAAAATTCATAATTATTAAGTAACAGAAAGCATGTATGCACAGACACCTTCACAGTTTCAGGCTGTTTTGTGTGGAAGAAGATGACAGATATGAAGGCCCTGGTGGCATTTGACAAATAGAAGCAATGCAAATTTTGTGGGTGGAATAGAATTTGAGAACTCTTCGCCAGCTTGTTTTGGTTCATTTTTCACAGTCCAGTTCAAACCGTGAGGCTCTCTTGAAATGTAAAATAATCTCCTGGGGCAAAACAGGAACAAAGTGTTTGCATTATGAATCCAGCTTCTCTCAGATAGTACCTAACTTTAGAAGGGCCATCAGTTGATCAATTAATTAATCAATCAGTTATCACTTATTTGGACATCTATTTTTGACCTAGTCCTCTGCTAAGTGTTGTGAGGAATATAAGAGAAATGTAATGCCTAATCACGTAGCTGCATCCATCTTACCTTCTGTGCCTTTATGTGTGGGATAGGGAGAAGGAGGTGTGCTGTAGGGAGCCATGGATAGGCAGGGGTGTCTAAGGGCAATTTTTTAGGTGTTTTAACATAAACACTTCTGCCAAGTGTGGTAGCTCATGCCTGTAATCCCAACAGTTTTGGGAGGCTGAGGCAGGTGAATCACTTGAGGCCAGGAGTTTGAGACCAGTCTGGCCAACATGGTGAAACCGCATCTCTACTAAAAATACACAAATTAGCTGGGCATGGTGACATGTGCCTGTAATCCCAGCTACTCAGGAGGCTGAGGCAGGAGAATTGCTTAAATCTGGGAGGTGGAGGCTGCAGTGAGCTGAGATTGTGCCACTACATTCCAGCTTGGGTGACAGAGTGAGACTCTGTCTCAAACAAAAAACCATAAACACTGGCCGCACGGCAGCTCACGCTTGTAATCCCAGCACTTTGGGAGGCTGGGCAGATCACTTTTGAGGCGGGCAGATCATGAGGTCAGGAGATCGAGATCGTCCTGGCCAACATGGGAAAACCTGTCTCTACTAAATATACAAAAAATAGCTGGGTGTGGTGGCGTGTGCCTGTAATCCCAGCTACTCGGGAGGCTGAGGCAGGAGAATAGCTTTTACCCAGAAGGCGGAGCGTCCAGTGAGCCGAGATCACACCACTGCACTCCAGCCTGGCAACAGAGCAAGACTCTGTCTCAAAACACAAAACAAAACAAATCAAAACAAAACATAAACACTCTGTCTCACTTTCTGAGGAACCTCTCAGACTGAGAAAGACTAAATGCAGCCCTTTCATTTGCCTACTCCCCTCTTCCTGTTACGCCAGGTGCTTGACACACCTGGAGTTCCTTTTATAAAATGTTTTCATTAAATAAAAATTGGTCCAGCTGGGTCACAGTTTGAACAGCCCTTAGACTGCTAGTTTGACTGTCTTGTTCTCAAGGGTGATGTTTACGTGTATTTTTTTCTCTGTTAGCTCTGCCTCCAGGGAAACAAAACACATATAAGGTTTATCAAACATACAGGTCTGCTGGCAGCTTAGAGCCTGCTGGGGTACATAAATGTTTTTGGGGAGCAAGGGTAGGTTCAAGTAATAAAAGAATAGATTCGGACTGTGTGGCCCTTTCTCCTGAGCTTTGAATCCACTTCCAATGCTGCAGGAATCTATACCTAGGGGACTATTTTTAAATACTCCAGGTGTGTTGGGGCTAACAGGGAGGCCAACTCAACAAAGATAAACTGTACCATGCTTTGAGTTATAGCTCCCATGGGGGAAAAAAGGAATATTTCTGGAACCTTCTTATTCATAGTTTCAGAATTCTGACATGGTGTCTACTCTTCCAGTTATTCAAAGCATTTTTTTTTTGCACAATGACTTTATAACATTCACAAATAGCAATTAGGACTAGCTTCTTAATTCTCTTTAAAAAATTTTCGTGCTGCATCTTGACATCTCAGTATTATTTGACCTAAAATTATTCTGTATGCTAGATAGTTTAAATCACTGGTTCCCAAAGTGTAATCCTGAAAATACAAATTTCATGGTATATTAATAAATCTTGCTTGGAAAAGGGTTCCAGATTCAAAGAAATTCGGAAAATACTGGGCTGAGCTAAGTTCAGTAAGTTTCTTGACTGAGAGCCTTAATGTGAGATGTGACCCTCAGAAAGAGAGAATGTTGGGCGTGGTGGTACTCGCCTGTAGACCCGGCTACTCAGGAGGCTGAGGAAGGAGAATTGCTTGAACCCGGGAGGCGGACTTTGCAGTGAGCTGAGATCACACCACTGCACTCCAGCCTGGCGACAGAGAGAGAATCCGTCCAAAAAAAAAAAAAGAAAGAAAGAAAGAATGTGCACAGTTTCCCAAATACACTGGCCAGCTTCTTTCCCAGGGAGGATCTTGCAGAACTGGTGTTCTAAAAACCACATCTTTGGAAAACACTTGTTTATAGATTCATTTATGTTTGAAAAGATTTAGTACAGAGGAAAAGTGGACATAAGGAAGGCAAAAGACTGTGAAGGGGTTTATTTTGAAGGATGAATGGCATGAATTGGCATATCATTTTGGAAAACCTTTTTTTTTGACACAGGATCTCGTTCTGTTACCCAGGCTGGAGTGCAGTGGCTCATTGCAGCCTCAACCTCCCAGGCTCAAGCCATCCTCCCATCTCAACCTGTCCACCCCCTCTGCACCCCCAACTCTCTTCCCTCCACTCCAGTAGCTGGGACTGCAGACATTCATACCACCATGCCTGGCTATTTTTATTTTATTTTATTTATTTTATTTTATTTTTTGTAGAGCCAGGTCTTTGCCATGTTGCCCAGGCTGATCTTGAACTCTTGGTCTCAGGTGATCTGCCCTCCTTGGCCTTTCAAAGTGATGGGATTACTGGCATGAACTACTGTACGCCACCTGGAAAACCTCTTTTAATTACACATTTTACTTTCTGGTCACCAAAAAATAACCTAAGGCCCAAAAGGCAACAGACAGACAAAGGTGGTGAATGAACACATTGTAAGAAAATGCATTTTACAACTTAAAAAAAAATGTATCTAGGAAAATTGGCGAAAATATAAGGAAACATTGAAAACAATGCGTATTCTCAGGCACAAATTAAAATGAGGATCTCATTAAGATTCATGTCACGAGAACATTTTTATTTCTAAAATAGGCTTGGTACAGCTTGGGCCTTTTATGTATAATTTAACAACGGAAACCATAACAACAATAATGTATGGATAGGAAGAGTTTATTCTCCTGAATGAACAAATTAGGTCATCATCAAGCAGTTTTATTTAATGGGAATCCCCCGTGAGGTATTCACAGAGTGAGAAACAGTTCTTCTCCCTTTAGAAAAGAATGCTGAAAAGAACATTCCCCTCCGTTTCACACAAGAGTGGAAGGGCGCAGTGAAAACTGGGAACGTGCTAACTCCCGGCAGGGGTGCTGGAGTGTGTCCTCCACTCCAGCTGTCAGCGCTGTTGGGAGAAAGGCCGAGCCCGCAACCACTACATTCTGCACTCGGGCTAGGTCTGAGCGTTTGAAGAAGAGATAGCAATTTCTCCCTTGCTCCCTGCGCCATGGTTCCAGAGCAGGTCTCTGATTTGGAGCTTATTAATAGGCTTCCCTAATAAGATCATCCATAAAATTCTGAGCCCCCAGTGCGTTTACCTAGCGTAAGAGTTCCTACCAGTAGGGGTGACAGCACAAAGGAAACTGAGGTTCTAATATTGACTCCCCACGGGCGATGGGCATCTCCTCCTAAAAACCTCCGTGGTGCAGAAGGCTGGACTCCCGGCGCTGGGAATGACCTTGGAAACCTCTCCAGCACCTTTCTCAGCAAGCCTGGTTCTGAAACAGAACGGAGGCTTTGCTGTTGATGGTGCATGCCGCGCGGGGGGAAGGAAATCCTGAGCTGATCTTCCCTCGGAGAGAGCGTGACCTTTCTACCAAGTCCCACGCTCGGGACAGGTATTCTCTGAATGTGTAAATTGAAGTCGCTATAAAAGTGACAACGCCGACCCGACTGTGTACCTAATGGCATTCTGCAGTATCGACAAGGTTCTTTCAGGCAAGGCTGTCAGGAGAGCGAATGCTCATTTTCGGATTTCTTTTGCAAGGGCTTGCCCCCCAGGGGGAGCTAACCCGCAATGCCGGGGGTGCGGGGCCGGGCGCAACCGCTCCGGAGCTCCCTCCTCCCGGGTCGCGGAGGCCTGGGGCGCGCGGGGCTGCGCCGCGGTGCGGTTGCATCTCATGTTAATTGCTTTAACCTCTGGTGGTTTCAGCGATTTTATTGGCAACAGATTCGGGCTGTAGCGCGTTATGGGATAAGGCTTCGGATCGCGCTTGCGGGGGAAACAATGGGCTGGATTTTGAGGAAAACGACCCAAGATGTTCCTTAGCCGCTTAGACACTCGGGGCCCTTTGCAAATATGAACATACCCTGGGTGTAAACTCCCCAGGGCAGGAGCTTCGCTGTTTTGCACCCTGCCCCCTTTTTTTAAAAAATTGAAGTAGTGCAGCGCCATGTTGAGTATTTAATAATTCCTTAAGAAAGTGTTTGAGGAAAAGGCTGATTAATAGAGAAAAGGGAATTTCTGACCTCCGCCTCCTGCCCCCGCATGCTTTTCTTCCGCATTTCACACTTACAGGTATCTTAGAGAAAACCATATATAGTATTTTAAAGAGGAACAGGGTGATCACTGTAAGTGATAAGAAACATGACATTAGACTGAAAGGGGAGAGATACCTCTAATAGCAGCTCTCATTGAATGCTTATTGGTATCAGGTACTGTGCACTGTCTTCTTTATTTAACTTAATTCTTTCCACCGCCTGGTGTGATAGGTGGTGTTATCCCCACGTTGTAGGTGAGGAGCTGTTTTCTCTGCTGTCTGGCAGCAGAGGGTTCAGACCGTCTTTCTGTGGCCCGGCTTCTCATCTCTCCCCCTACAGAGCCCCATATGGAGTCTGTAGCCAGAGGAGGCCTGAAGCATGGATCATAGCATCAGCAGCCTGCCTTTAAAACCAGCCTCTCTCACCTGAGCTGTGTGACACTGACTAAGTTATTTAACCATGTTTTCAGTTCATACATAGCTCCTGGGTTTGCTATGAGATGTAGAGCAGCGTATACAGAGCCAGGAAATAACAGGGGCTCAGTGAGTCTTAGAAATGCACTTTTTTTTTCTTTCTTTTTTTTTTTTTTTGAGGCAGTCTCGCGTTGTCACCAGGCTGGAGTGCAATGGCGCCATCTCGGCTCACTGCAACCTCCGCCTCCCGGGTTCAAGTGATTCTCCTGTCTCAGCCTCCCAAGTAGCTGGGACTACAGGCGTGCGCCACCGTGCCCAGTGAATTTTTGTATTTTTAGTAGAGACAGGGTTTCACCATGTTGGCCAGGATGGTCTCGATCTCTTGACCTCGTGATCTGCCCACCTCGGCCTCCCAAAGTGCTGGGATTACAGGTGTGGGCCACTGTACCCAGCTCACATTTTTTTTTGTTTTTTTGAGATGGAGGTCTGGCCTGGTCTTGAAATTCCGGGCTCACATGATTCTCCTGTCTCGGCTTCCCAAAGTGCTGGGATTACAGGTCTGAGCCATGGTGCCCAGCTAGAAATGTACAATTCGTAGGAGTGTTACTTCTTTATCTCTCAGTAGCTGGTGACTTATGCCCACAACCTGCAAATGTGTTGTAAAAACAATACAATGAAGAAGCAGGAGGATTTAGGAGTTGAGCTTGAATCTGGAAAATGTGCTACTGGGATACAAACCCTAGCTCTGCCCTGATGGCTGCATGATAGAGCAGATTAATTAACTGCTGGGTACCTCAGTTCCTCCTGTGTCACATAGAGACAGTATTAGGGTTGTTACGAGACTAGGATGGGGGGATGATTAGGAAGTACTGTACATGGGGTGTGGCATCTAGTTAGTGAAAAATAATTGTGTCTGTTATTATCTCCTGCAGATGTTAAAATGGTGCATTTTCTCTTCTGTATTTAAATGCTAATGGTTCCAGAAGAGAATCATTGTTTTTCTGTCTTAATATTCTTCCGTTCACACTTTGATTTATAGTCTCATGCTATTTTGCTTAGGTATTGACACTATTTCACCTTTTTTCTTAATGGATTACAAACATTGTCCTGTAATATTCTTATGCTTCCTTTGGGACTTGGGGAGACACAGGACCACTGACCCCCTCTTGCATTCTCTCACCATTTAGTGTTTGCTGTGAGCGCGGGTGTGTGGGTGTGACGGGGATCAAGACGTTGTGAAGAAGCTACACTCTACCTCAAGAATCCCAGAAGGAAAGAAAGCAGGACAGGAAGTAAGTTTTAGTAATTCAAGGCAGAAGGAGGTGAGAGCATCTACATAAGGTGCCAGCCAGGCAGGCTGCACGATGAAGTGATAGGTCAGGAGTGAGGTGAAAGCTGAGTTAGGCTTTGCGTTGGTAGAATTCCTGAAAGTATAGAGTGGAGAGAGGCCTGGGAGAGGGAATGAGAACCTGAGCAAAACTGTGGAGGTAGACGGTGGAAGAAGAGCATGGGAACACATGCCTTGTGGAAATGTCGTGAAGTGTAAGGATGGGGAGCAAGTGAAGTCCGAGGGGGCCTGAGGATGGGAGATCATAGAGAGGTGAGGTTTAGCAGGGTCTGGGGAGGGCACAGAGCAGTTTCATGAGTGTTTTTGGTAAAGGGTGAGAGGTGAAAGGAGAGTCTAGCTGCCTGGGCTCTGGGGTGGCAGACACAGTGGCAAATGGCACTGAGGGGGATGGGGAGACAGGGAATGAAGTATCTCCGCAGTGCCTTGGGTTTCCTTTCTCATGCTGGGGCAGGGTTGGCTGGAGATGAAGGGATGGAGAAGGGGAGATGGTGGGTGACTTGGATTTTCATTGCTTCTGGGCTTCCTGTGCCCTGGCACTGATTTTCTCACAAAAACCATATTGGAAAATGTCCCCAGGTTCTAAAGTAAACTCATAAAGCCTGTTAATCCACAGCATACCAAATAATATAGCATACCACAGTACAATTGGTGTGAACTCCTAAGACCGTGTAGCAGGATATGACCTCTGTGGGTAATTCGTTGCAAATTCCAAATATGTAATCAGCTAGAAACATGATGGTCAGCTGGGATTCTTTTACATCCAATGGTCCCACTGTATGTCTTGCCTGGAGAATACCTCTTCCATTACAAATGGCCTGATAAAATCTGAGTTGGCAATATTTTTAGAGATGCATCTGGATACATTGACCAGGCTAACCTTGAAATCCTGGTCTGAAGTGATCGTGTTACCTCAGCCTCCCGAGTAGCTGGGTCTATAGGTGTACATCACTTCACATGGCTAGTTTATTTTTTTTTTTATGGTTTAGATTTTAAAAGACACATCAAATATGGTTCTTTTATTGCATTTTCAGGTAATACATTTTTGTTTCTGTTTTTTTTTTTTTTTTTTTTTTTTAAGACGGGGTTTCACCATGTTGGTCAGGCTGGTCTTGAACCCCCGTCCTCAGGTGATCCGCCCGCCTTGGCCTCCAAAGTGCTTGGATTACAGGCGTGAGCCACCACGCCGGGCCAGGTAATACATTTTTATCCTATACTTAAGGAGAAAACATACTTAACCGTTAGCATTTGTTGTCATTGTCAATTTTTTTTTTTTTTTCTGGAGATGGAGTGTCACTCTGCCTCTGTCACCCAGGCTGAAGTGCAGTGGCACCATCTTGGCTCACTGCAACCTCCACCTCCTAGGTTCAAGTGATTCTCCTGCCTCAGCCTCCTCAGTAGTTGGAATTACAGGCATGCACCACCAGCCTGGCTAACTTTTTGTATTTTTAGTAGAGATGGGGTTTTGCCATGTTGGCTAGGCTGGTCTTGAACTCCTGACCTCAGATAATCTGCCTGCCTCAGCCTCCTGAAGTGTTAGAATTACAGGTGTGAGCCTCTGTACCTGGCCCCTCATTGTAAATTCTTGATCATCAGCCTTTTAAACTGATTCTACTATTGTTTTCCTATCCTGGGATTTTGGAATCTTCATGGTTAGTATGATTATGAGAGATCAGTCTTAGACCCTTGTGTGAATAAAAACTATACAGAGCTCAATTGTGGGGTGTATTTAAAAGTTAATCTTGTTAAAGGAGAAATTATTCTGATACGTGTTAAAACTGGTATCAGAATAATTAGCTGGGCATGGTGGCATGTACCTGTATCATGGAGCACCCTACGTGTACATGTACCAGATACTGTGCTAGACACAAGTTAATCTGTTTTGATTAAAATGAATCCCAGAGTCATAGAACTTCGAGTTGGAAAGATACATAATTAAGTGAATAATTAAGCAAATCATTCCAGGTGTGCCAAGCGCTGTGTGAGCCAAGTACAGAGTGCTTGAGAGCAAGTAGTAGGGACCATACCTGTTCTTAGGAGAGAGTGGCCAGGCCCAGCTTTGACAGACAAGATGGGCAAGGTGGACAGGCAAGAGTTAGCCAGGTGAAGAGAGAGGATCATCAGCAGAGGAAGTCGAGGGTATGGCAGCTGAGATGTATGAAGAACTCAGGAGGGGCTCAGATATGGTTGGAGGTGAGATATTGACTGAGAAGCTGCTGAGAGATGAGACTAGAGAAGTCAGATGATTCATGGCCTTACCGGCTGTCTTGAGGAGTTAGATCTTTATGCAGAGAGTAATTGGAAGCCATTGAAGACTTTGTAGCCAACAATGACCAGATTCTTATTGTATGATAAGATTTGTGTTATAAAAACTGATTTTGACAGTGAAATGAGGAATGGGTTGGAGGGAGTCAAGAGTAAAGGAGACTAGTTAGCAGTCCATGATTGCTGAGGTTCAGGTGAGATATGAAGGGGGCTGGACCAGGGTGGTGACGTTGGATGAGAAGGATTTAAGAGTCAAGCCATACCATATTACGTTGATCCTGAAATGTAGGTATGTTTCATGTTTTCGTCTCTAAAATTGGGATAAGGCTTAGATTTGGTGATACTGATTCTTTCTTAGAGGTATGAATGACAATGGTGCATCTAACAATCCATGGCCTATTATGAGATGAAATTTGGTGTTTGGAAGAGAAAAGCTGCCAGACTTGCTGGTGTCATGGAGCTCAATGGGTCGGGGGCTTGAGCTGCTTAATGAATGGTGAAACTGCAGGTTCTAGCAGAGAAAAGGCCTTATGGGAACAGGTTTAGTCTTTAGTTTAAAAAAATAACATGGATTGATTCCGCAAGGCCAGAAAAGAAAAAAAAAAACATGGCAAAGTCCAAACTAGGAAAGTTAGTTAATATGTGCCAGGAGTTGAGTTACCAATTTTCTGTTTTAAGAGATGGGGTCTCATTATGCTCCCCAGGCTGGTCTCAAAGTCCTGGGTTCAAGCAATCCTTTCGCCTCAGTTGGGGCTACAGGCTCATGGCCCTGCTCTCGGCTTGAGTTGCCAATTTTAAAGGTTGTGAAATAGGATAGCTAGGTTTTAATTGTTGATATGAATGGTTGATTCTAAACTGTTGTATTCATTTTATGAAAAACTGTTTTGTTAATTGCTGAAATTAAACTGGCTTTAGGGACAGATGAACCATCTCCCAGTGTGATCTCTTGGTGGGCAGGGCTCACCCTTTTAAGGTGGCGTATTTACATTCCCTGCCCTCTTTTAGCATCCCTTTAGCTTCAGTTTTCCTGTCTCTTGATGACACAATAGCTTTACTTTGTAAATGACTGACCTCGTGTTGATACTAAATATTTGTTGTGCTGGCGTCTTGATGGCTCAAATGTTCTGGAAAGTTTTTTTTTTTTTTTTTTTTTCCTTTCTTTTAAGAGACTGGGTTTCACTATGCTGTCCAGCTGGTCTCTGAACTTCTGGGCTCAAAGCATCCTCCTGCCTCAGCCACTCGAGTAGCTTGGTTGATAGGTATGAGCCACCTCACCTTGCGTCCTATTTCTCACTGCCTCTTAACAAAGCAACCAAGTTCGACACAGTATTTATAAGGGAAAAGGAGTCATTCATGGTAGGTAAATATTTATTTATCTTCCAGCTTACCCAGGATGGAGGATATTTGTAGCTCAAGGCCTGTAGGGAATGGTTATTGGTAACCGGAGTAGAGAGGTTAGAAATTCCAAAGGTTCTGTCCTGGACTTGCCTATGGCAAAATTTAAAGCATTGCTGTCTGCTATGGACTGAATGTTTGTGTCCTCCCAAAATGCATACGTGGAAGCCTTAATTCCCAGTGTGATAGTATTTGAGGTCAGGCCTTTGGGAGACAATTAGGTCATAAGGGTGGGAGGCCTCATGAATGGGATTAGTACTCATATAAGAAGAGACAGAGAGAGGTGATTTCTCTTTCCTCCCTGTGAGGATGCAGGAAGAAGACAGCTGTATACAAACCAGGAAGAGGGCTTTCACCAAGAACTCCCCTGTGCTGGCATTCTGATCTCGAACTTCAGGCCTCCAGAACCATGATAAACACCTTTTTGTTTAAACCACTCAGTCTGTGGTATTTGTTATCGCAGCCCAAACTAAGGACACCATCTAACGTTTTCTCTTCATCTTGCAAATACAAAGATTATTATAAAATGCTTTTAGGTGGGGCATGGTGGCTCACCTCTGAAATCCCAGCACTTTGGGAGGCCGAGGCAGGAGGATGACCTGAGGTCAGGAGTTCAAGACCAGCCTGACCAACATGGCGAAACTCCATCTCAGCTAAAACTACAAAAGTTAGCCGGGTGCGGTGGCGTGCCCCCGTAGTCCCAGCTACTCAGGAGGCTGAGGTAGGAGAATTACTTGAACCTGGGAGGCAGAGGTTGCAGTGAGCTGAGATCGCACCACTATACTCCAGCCTGGGTGACAGAGTGAGACTTTATATCAAGAAAAAAAAAGCTTTTAATTTTTTAATTGCTTAGTTAATAATAAACATGAATCACCAGCAATAAGTACTCTCAAGAAACAGCCAATGTTTTAGATGCCTTATACTGTACCTCTGACCAAATAATTTTAATTTAGTGGTCAAATTATTACATTTCTAATATTGTTATTTTGAAGATGGTTTTTTTTATTTATATAATTTCAGCTTTTGTATTAGATTCGGGGGCACATGGGCAGGCGTGTTCCATGGGTGTATGGTGTCATGCTGAGATTTGAGGTGAGGATCCTCTCACCCAGGTAGTGAGCATAGGGCCCCATAGGTGGCTTTTCAACCCATACCCTTCCCACCCTTCCCCCATCTAGTAGTCTGCGGTGTCTGTTGTTCCCATCTTTATGTCCATGTGTATTCAATGTTCAGCTCCCACTTAGAGGTGAGAACACGTGGCATTTGATTTTTTGTTCCCATGTTAATTCCCTTAAGATAATGGCCTCCAGCTCCATCCATGTTGCTGCAAGGACATGATTTTATTCTTTCACGGCTGCGTAGTGTTTCATGGTGTGTATGCACATTTTCTTTTTTTCTTTTTAAATTTTACTTTAGGTGTATACTATATCTAGCATTTCTCCCCATGTTATCCCTCCCCACCCTCCTCACCCTCCCCGTCCCCCTCTGTCCTTTCTCTACCCATCCCAAATGGCCCCAGCGTGTGATGCTCCTCTCCCTGAGTCCACATATTCTCATTGTTCAGCACCCTCCTATGAGTGACAATAGGCGGTGTTTGGTTTTCTGTTCTTGCATCAGTTTGCTGAGAATGATGGTTTCCAGATTCATCCAAGTTCCTACAAAGGACACAAACTCATCATTTTTTATGGATGCATAGTATTCCGTGATGTATATGTGCCACGATATGTACATTTCCTTTATCCAATCCACCACTGGACTGTGGTGGATTGGACAGCATTTACATCTTTGCTGTTGTGAATCGTGCTGTGATGAGCACGCAAGTGCATGTGTATTTTTGGTGCAATGATTTCTTTTCCTTTGGATATATACTCAGAAATGCGATTGCTGGGTTGAACGGTAGCTCTATTTTAAGTTCTTTGAGAAATCTCCAGAATGCTTTCCAGAATGACTGAACTAAGCATTTTAAGCAATTTCTAAGTGTTTTCCTTTGCTGTGGAATTGGTCTTTCAACAGAGCCAGGGGGTAAAGTGATAACTACTATGGGCACCCTTGAAAGCAGATTCTTAAGATCTGTGACTTCTATTTTGGGGGATCATTAGAGGATGCCCTTACACAGCCACTTATTTTTGGGAATTGGAACTTCGGAATTGCTGCTGTCTTGTCTTGTTCAGGAGGTGAAGCAGTCCATAGAATAGAATAGAGCAAAGGGAACTGAGCTTGAAAGAAATGGTTCAACTTCCTGCACTTCAGCTGCACAGGATGAACAGGATTCATTTGTCTCACTTGGCTGGAAGTTCAGGAAGTGATGCCTGATAACTCATCCAGGTGTACAGTTGAAGCTCTCTGGCAACTAGAAGTACCGAAACCAGGTATATCGACAGGTAAAACAGTATGAGTTCCTGATCGTGGTAGAAGCTTGGGATATGCCTCCTTCTGATGCGACTCTTTTGCCCATAGCCATCAATAATAATTTAGCAAATCTTGTCTCTGTTTATAGCCACACCAGTATATGTTACTGAGGGGAACAAGCAAGATTCACTTATTTAGAATGGGAGAAGTCATTTTATGAGTCAGATAATAACGTGGATCTCATGAAACAAAATGAAGGTCGATCAGTTCCTAGATGCCCTGGAGAGGATTATGGCATGGCACTGAATGTCACTCTTTTTATCTATAGCTTTAAAGCAGAATATTATTGCACGAGCAATTCTCCTATGCTGAGATATGCAGAATGCCAAGGGAACAAGCCCTTCTGTGAGTTCTGCTCTGGCACCTGCTTTTAGGATCTAGAAGAATAAGATCTATTGGCTTACAGGACATAATCAAGCTTTCTGATTGTGAACATTAATAATAATAAACATCTTACATTTTTATTGGGTAATTAAAAAATGTCTAAGTACTTGAATACCAAGTGTGTATCTTGACTGTTTCTTGAGAATATTTATCTCATTGTTGGTGATTCATGTTTATTATTAACTAAGCAATAAAAACACTTTATAATAATGAATAAATTACTTTAAATGAATATATAAAAGGTGTTGATGTTTTCACTATGCAAAGAATGATGGTTTGGCATGGTATACGGGTGAGGAAAAATGGTCCCAGGACAAATGAAATTAGGATGCCAGGAGTTCCATTCTATTTCTGTTGAAGGTTTTTTTGGTAACTCTCATCATTAACACTGGTCTAGCCTCCAGTTCCATCAATCAGAAAACAGTTTCTGAGCCTCTTCTGTGGATAAATAAAGCCTTTTCTAGTGCAGACAGACATGCACAAGGAACATCGTTCAAATGGAACCACGGTCCCTGTTTAAAACCAAAAAAGGGGCAACAGGGCCTCTGCTACGAATGTGATACCTTTGGGTGTTGTTGAAAAAGGTGCTGCCCCCTACGGGTGCATAGAGCCTTTCAGGCTTGGGTTTGATGGACAGGCTTACACTGCGCTCATTAGGAACATGAGCACTTTGCACTGACTCAGCTCGCATCAGGTCACACAGCAGGTTGCATAGAACTTGGCATTTCAGCCCCCATTTTCCTTCTGTCCAGCTGTTCTTTCTGATTTTACCTACAGGTAGTTTCAAGTTGATGAATTTTTTCACAGTCATGTCTTACTGTTCACAGTAAGAGTTAGGCAGGGAATGTAGATGGGCATGCAAATTTCTCATTTTTCCTGATGAACACACCCATGATGAGGACTCTACTAAGTCTGCTACAAAAGGACTTAATATATGAGGAAGAGAACGCCCAGAACAATCAATACGCTTTTCTAGACAATTGAGTGGCAATCCAGGATTATGATTTCTAAATATCTGCTCAATGCTTGAAATCACATTCTTGACAGTAGTGGCATGTAATATTGTTAAAGCAAACATCTGGAAAGGTTTAATGCATGCGCTTTGTCATCAGAATTAAACCCAAATTTCTTAAACTGACATTGAAGTCCCTTTGTGCTTTGGTCTCAATTTACTTTCCTAGACTTTTTCTCTGCTGCTCCTTATAGGATGCTTGCCACGGTCTCACCAAAATGCACCATTTAAGGTTCTTTGAACCCTAAGCTTTATGTTTAAATAGTGCAAAATGCATCTACTCTGTATCCATCTGTGGAAGTTTCTTCCATTCTAAGTGACTGTGCTTGAGTATTGGTTATTTTCTTTTCTTTCTTTCTTTTTTTTTTTTTTTTTTGTTGAGATGGAGTGTCACTCTTTTTGCCCAGGCTGGGGTGTGATGGCACAATCTCGGCTCACCACAACCTCCGCCTCCTGGGTTCAAGTGATTCTCCTGCCTCAGCCTCCCGAGTAGCTGGGATTACAGGCGTGTGCCACCACACTCAGCTATTTTTTTGTATTTTTAGTAGAGATAGGATTTCTCCATGTTGGTCAGGCTGACCTCGAACTCCTGACCTCAGGTGATCTGCCCGCCTCAGCCTCCCAAAGTGCTGGGATTACAGGCGTGAGCCACCACTCCTGGCTGGTTATTTTCTTTACAAAGCATCTGATGCTTTCCACGTACTGTGATTTCTGTCTTCTGAATCTGGATAAGGTTTTCATTGTTACGGTGTGTTTAGTTTACTGTCTTCTAAGTTACTTATTTCTTTTTTTAATGCTCATTGAGAATAATAATGATTCTTTATTCATTTTACTGTCTTCTGCAGTGCCGCATTTCTTAATTAGGAAGGGGAAAAATGTATACTGTGTTTTTTTAAAAAAAATTTATTTATTTATTTTAATAAGGGCATAAACTCTTAAACTCGGTGGTAAGAATATGCTATTTGAATGAATTTATTTATTTATTTTGGAACTGAATTGGAAACAATCGAGTTTTCTTCTCTTAGTAAAATAGTATGATCCCAGTGTCCTTAATTACATTAAAATACAAACATTTATCTTCACTTTGATATTCCTATTTATATATTTTTAAATATATGCTATAAACACAAGCATTGCAATATGACGACAGCTGATCTGATAACCCAGAGAGCCACCAAGAGATTTCGTCATGCCACTCAGAAGGGCACAAAATTGAAAACTTAGAAATTAAGGTTGGAATTTTTCTTTTAGTATTTTTGGACTACGGTTGACTGCAGGTAAGTGAAACTGTGGAAAACAAAACTGCAGGTAAGGGAGAACTACTGTAATGTGATAAAGAAATGAACCTTTGGGCTGGGTGCAGTGGCTCACGCCTGTAATCCCAGCACTGTGGGAGGCCGAGGCGGGCGGATCACAAGGTCAGGAGATCGAGACCATCCTGGCCAACATGGTGAAAACCCATCTCTACTAAAAATACAAAAATTAGCTGGGCGTGGTGGCGCGCGCCTGTAATCCTAGCTGCTCAGGAGGCTGAGGCAGGAGAATTGCTTGAACCCAGGAGGCGGAGGTTGCAGTGAGCCGAGATGGTGCCACTGCACTCCAGTCTGGCGCCTGGAGACAGAGCGAGACTCTGTCTCAAAAAAAAAAAAAAAAAAAAAAAAAAAAGAAATGAACCTTTGTTGTTGGAAGTCATTGGATTTGAGTTTTTGTTGTTGTTACTGCAACATAACTGGTGAAAACTGTCTGATGTGTGGGCTTTATATTTGGAAAACTATCGGGACTGAAAGATACATAAGAATTTACCTGCTTAGAAGAACCTAAGGTCTTGGGGCATTCTAGGCAGAGAAGAGCCCCTTGAGGGAATCATTTTCTTGACTCATCAAGTTCTGAATATCGGGATCTAGTTCCAAAATTCCCTGCTTTTTCAATGAATTCTGAATTAAAAGTATTCAAGAATTCGCATCTGTACCGCCTAAGTGATGGCCTACCTATTTTGGATATGAAAGGGACAGGAGAGAAACTCAAGGTACTGAGAAGCCTGTGCCAATTCTTGAGCTGAGGGTTCTTTGCATCCTGCTGTCATTTGCAGCTCTTGGGCTCCTAAGAAAATGTTTAAAACAACCCTCTTCTCCTATTTCTTCAGGAAATTGTAACACTTCTGCTGAATACATGAACAATCTCAGTTATTCTCCGTTCTGTAGCAAATAGGGAAACTATTTATTGCTACCTCTATAAATACTTTCGGTTCATCACCCATTGTGTACTTCACAAATGTGAATCTGTAAAACACAGTTTAGGAATGTGTTTTGGTGGTAAAAGTTGCAATTATAAAAGAAGACGTGAAAGTGATTCCCTGGATCCTGGACAATAAGACTCCAACCAGAAGCCACAAGAGCAGAATAAAGTCCCTGGAGTCAGGAATGGCTCTTTAAAAGAATTTGATTTTGTCGTGTTTTTCCCCACATTGCTTCAGTGCTATGTGCACATTGTAGAAAAGGGCTATATTTTATTAAAAATAGTTCCCTTCAGGATTATACATGTCATAGATGTAGTTTTCAGTTTCATTTTAGAAGATATATTATCTTTGATTCTTAAAAAGATAAATGCGTTTTGAAGACAGTATGAAAAATACTTGAAAACATGAAGGACAAAATAAAAACCGTTCATAATGTCACCACTCAGAAATAATCATTTTGGGGTTTTTGAAATTTGGAAACATTTTGAGATATATGTATGACTACTCAGTAAAATTCTGTAAGGTGATTTTTGCTTGGCTCTTATCCTGAAACCAGGACAAACTGGAGGTGACCATCCTGACTCCGATGATTTCTATGCAAGTGCTGCTTGTGTGTTTATCCTCATCTTTCTTTGTTCTCCTGCCTCCTTCCTATCCCATGATTCTGGCATAATCATGACACATATTCCAGACTTCACACCACTCAGGCTGGCCACTCAGATTGACCTAACTCTCCTGTTCACAGAAGGTGACCAGAGTTGGGCCACCCAGAGGCCTTTTGATGGGATTACTAGGGGGTGAAAGAGCTGTGCATTTTTTTTCTGGGAGAGTTGTTGTGAGGATGGCATCCCCCAGGGCTTTGGTGCCATCTTTCTGCCTGTGGAGAGAACTGATGTAAAGGAAGCCAAGCAGAGGCGTGCAGAACTGAGCAACAAGGAGGGAGAGGTACGGTCCCACGGCCCCTCTTTGCAGCCCTGGATCTAGCGGGACCTGTCGTGTGAGCTGGTAAGCTCTCCTGTGTGCCAATGCCAGTGTGAGATGTGCTTTTGGCCCGTGTGATGAAAGTAGCTCTGACTGATAGAGATTCCCAGAACTGAGCTCATCACTGGATCAAAGGGCCAAAAAGCACCTCAAGGCTCTTGATACTCTGTATTACCAGACTGTGTGGTGGAAAGATTGTTACCAAGTTACTCTCTTAAACCAACACTGAGATTTCTATCTTCCAAGACCCAAGTGATGACTTGGGCATCACCGTGTCAAATTATTTCTTTTGCTAATTTTATCAGTTAAAAATGAAAACTAGCCTGGGTGCGGTGGCTCACACCTGTAATCCCAGCAGGTTGGGAGGCTGAGGTGGGAGGATCACGAGGTCTGGAGTTTGAGACCCACCTGATCAACATGGTGAAACTCTGTCTCTACTAAAAATACAAAAATTAACCGGGCGTGGTGGCATGCATCTGTACTCCCAGATACTCAGGAGGCTGAGGCAGGAGAATTCCTTGAACCCAGAGGCCGAGGTTTCAGTGAGCCGAGACTGAGCCACTGCATTCCAGCCTGGGTGACAGAGTGAGACTCCGTCTCCAAAAAAAAAGAGAGAAAACTTTAAATTTTGTATTCTTTTTTTTCCTGTTCTTTCTTTTTTTCATTTTTTTTTTTTCTGAATTTTGTATTCTTTAAGTTGCTAATGAGGCGACATGTATTTATGGAACGATATTCATCTCATGCGGATTTTCTGTTTTCTGCTGCTACTCCCTGACCTATTTTCCTGCTGGTGTCTTAGTTTTCTTTTCCTCTTTTTTCAGGTATAGAGTTTAACGGCATTAGTACATGCGCATTACTGTGCTTATTACTTTTTGTTTGTTTGTTTTTTTGAGGCAGGGTCTTTGTCACCCAGGCTGGACGGCAGTAGCGCTCACTGCAGCCTTAATCTACTGGCTTGCTCTCATAGGTCTTGTTATGTTGCCGAGGCTGGTCTCTAACTCCTGGCCTCAACCTCACCCTCCCAAAGTGCTGGGATTACAGGCATGAGCCACCACACCCAGCCACATTATTGTATTTCTTTTCCTTTCAATCAATTTGTAAAATTCCCCTCTATATAAGGCATTTTAAGAATATTTATAACAAATATTTTTATTGACTTTTTCTTTTAAAAACTTGCGTGGTGGTCAGTTCATTTCCTTTGTGATTTCTAATTTTTGGATTTGGAAAGGACTCTCCACCTAACATTAGATAAATATTCTCGTACATTTTTTTCTAAAAATTTAGTTTCACTTTTGGCTGGGCATGGTGGCTCACCCCGGTTATCCCAGCGCTTTGGGATGAGGAGGTGTCTAACTAGATTAGTTTCCTGGTACAAAATAGGTGCTCACTATCTCCTGTGGAAGCTTGAATGAATTAGATAAGGCAGTGTTCCCAAAAAGGGCATTTTGGAAATTTGTGGGGACATTTTTTGTTGTCACAGTGATGAGGGGCTGCCAGCATTTAGTGGGCAGGGACAGAGGAAGCTAGACATCTTGGCCTTTGTGGGACAGATCAGGACAATGTCATTGTCCAGCCTCCTGCTTTACTTTTGAATATCCCAGTGAATTAAATGTGTTATTAAA
Source organism: Alouatta palliata (assembly GCA_004027835.1). Taxonomy (NCBI): domain Eukaryota; kingdom Metazoa; phylum Chordata; class Mammalia; order Primates; family Atelidae; genus Alouatta; species Alouatta palliata. Next base: position 31,358 of record PVKV010010910.1, read on the forward strand.
TATAAACCAGTAGTAATTTAATATATAATAATACTAAATAATCATAGAAAATGATTATAAGAATAGCCAACAATATAGGATGGTGTTATGGAGAGGAAAGGTGAAATGAAATAAAGGCATTTTCTTAACATTATTGTTCAACGTAGTCTAACACGTCCAGCTGCATCTTTAATTGAAAAGAGTTTCATCATAAGCAAGAAAAACCCACTGCAAATGTGTATCTGAGATTCCTTCAGAGATTCTTAGAACCAGGCAGGGCGTGGTGGCTGACGCCTCTAATTCCAGCACTTTGGGAGGCTGAGGTGGGTGGATTGCTTGAGCTCAGGAGTTTAAAACCAGCCTGGGCAACATGATGAAACCTCGTTTCTGCAAAAAATTTAAAAAAAATTAGCTGGGTGTGGTGGAATGTGCCTGTGGTCCCGGCTACTCGGGAAGCTAAGGTAGGAGGATCGCTTGAGTTCGGGAGGCAGAGATTTCGGTGAGCCAAGATCGTACTACTACACTCCAGCCTGGGCGACAGAGCAAGACTGAAGGTCTCAAAAAAAAAAAAAAAAAAAAAGATTTTTAGAACCAAATAATTACTAGAGACACATTAATTTCAAGGATAGCATTGAATTTTCAGAATAGCTTGGTTTAAAAACATTTCATTGTATTGCCATGCTATATATTCAAACATTTTAGTTTAGATTAGTTTTGTTTTTTTGAGACAGAGAGGGACTCTGTCACCCAGGCTGGAGCACAGTGGCACAATCATAGCTCACTGTAGCCTTGACTTCTGGGGCTTGAGCAATCCTCGCACCTCAGCCTCCTGAGTAACTGGGACTTCAGGTGTGTGCCTGAAACATGTTTTTGGTTGCCAAATATCAAAAAGAAATCTAAGTGGTAAAAATTTCACAATGAAATTATTTCTAATTATAGGAGTCGCTTCTCCTTTTTTCAGTCTTTCCTTGACGCTGTTCCTGGAAGTCTCCTGTATAACCTTTTTCTAGTCTCTGTTATTAATTTTCTCTTTTTTATTCCCTTCTCTGTTCCCCCAGAGGGTTCTTAAGTTCCAGACACTAATTGCAAGTTTATTTATTTTTTATTTATTTTTATTTTTTATTTTTGTGAGATGGAGTCTCATTCTGTCACCCAGGCTGGAGTGCAGTGGCAAGACCTTGGCTCACCGCAATCTCTGCCTCCCAGGTTCAAGCAATTCTCCTGCCTCAGCCTCCCACGTATCTGGGTTTACGGGCACCCGCCACCACGCCCAGCTAATTTTTGCATTTTTGGTAGAGTTGGGTTTTACCCACTTGGCCAGGCTGGTCTTGAACTCCTAACCTTGTGATCCACCCACCCGGCCTCCTAAAGTGCTGAGATGATAAGTGTGAGCTGCTGTGCCTGGCCTATTTTTTATTTATTTATTTTTTTAGACAGAGTTTTACTTTTGTTGCCCAAGCTGGGGTGCAGTGGTGCAATCTTGGCTCACTGCAACCTCCGCCTCCCAGGTTCAAGCAACAGGCATGCACCACCACGCCCAGCTAGTTTTAATATTTTTAGTAGAGACAGAGTTTTGCCATGCTGGTCAGGCTGGTCTCAGGTGATCCACCTGCCTCAGCCTCCCAAAGTGTTGGGATTACAGGCGTGAACCACCGTGCCCGGCCAGACTGTAAATTTTAACGTGCAGTGGGATTTCCCTAGAGGAGACACATTTGCTATGTGATGTTATCCCTACCTTGCTTCCAGTCATAACAGGGGTAATTATTTGATTCCTTCCTGTAAACTAGGCCCTATTTGTTGGCAAGAATATTAGTACTAACTCATTTTCTCCACTTTGGGGATCTGCAGTTTGTTTTGGCATGCGTTTTCTCCTCTAACTAGGGTAATTTCTTGCTTTCTTTTAGAATATACACTTAAGCCTTGTCTGTTAGCATTTTTTAAACACTAGACGTTATTCTAGCATCCACCTGTCCCTGTGGTGCTTCACCTGTCCTTGTGCGGACTGCCTCCTTCTCTTAAATCCAGACTTACCCAGTTTAAGTAGGGACAAGCATCTGACTACTTAATTATGTCAATTATTAATTACAATCCTTTTGATACAATGAGTGCATTGTATATCTTTTTGACATTACATAAATAGGTAAGTTATTTTGTCGGTGAGTTCTATCTCAGGATGGTATGTTGAGACTAAAAACATTTGTTCTCGAAAGAAGTTGTTAGGTTTGATATAGTTGAGAATTGCTGGGAAAAGTGAATAGATATTTTTTGATAAGTGCATGGAGAAAAAGAAGGGAAATAATAGCCGTCACTTTTATGATGGTTACTACGAGCCAGGCATCTTACCTCACTGATATCTCATAACAGCCCTATGGAGTGGGCACTGTTGTTATCCACATTATACAAGTGAGGAAAGCGAGGCGCAGAGGAGGTAAATAACTCCCCAAGGCCCCAGCTGCCAAGTGGCAGGGACTAAATGTGCTGAGGAATTACTATGTGCCGATTACTTCCAGGAACTTTTACATGATTTAATCTATTAACCTTCACAATTCCTGTGAGATAGGTACTGTTACTATCTCCATTATATAAAATAAGAAGTGAGGCGCAGTGTGGTCATGCATTTTGCTCTAAGTTAAACAGTTTGGTAGATCCTGGATTCAAACCGAGTCTGTGCTCTCAGTTACCACATTGCCTGGCCTCTAGCAGAAACCATCTCTGCTTTATGGCTTTTTGCTATCAAGCTACACTAACTTCTGCAAAAAAATAAAATAAATAATACAAATCTTCAATTTTTTTCTTTCTTCATTTCTTTCTCTCTCTCCCTCCCTCCCTTCCTTCCTTCAGAGAGAATCTTGCCCAGGCTGGCAGCAAACTTCTGGCCTCAAGCAGTACCCTGACTCCGATCTCCAAAAGTGCTGGGATTACAGGTGCAAGTCACCACACCCAGTCCCTTCCCTTCCCTTTCTCCTTCTCTTTCCCCTTCCTCTTCTCCTTCCCCTTCCCCTTCCCTTCCCTGTTCCCTTTCTCCTTCCCCTTCCCCTTCCCCTTCCTCTGTGGCCCAGGCTGGAGTACAGTGGCATGATCTCTGCTCACTGCAACTTCTGCCTCCACCTCCCAAGTAACTGGGATTACAGGTGCATGCCACCATGCCTGGCTAATTTTTGTATTTTTAATAGAGATGAGATTTCACCATGTTGGGCAGGCTGGTTTCGAACTCCTGACCTCAGGTGATTCACCTGTCTCAGCCTCTCAAAATACTGAGATTACAGGTGTGAGCCAACACACCCAGCCTTCTTTCTTTTTTAAAAATGTATATTATTGCCACTGGACAGTTTTGAAGTTTTTTTTTTTTCTTTTTTTTTTGAGATGGAGTCTTGCTCTGTTGCCCAGGTTGGAGTGCAGTGCCGCAATCTCAGCTCTCTGCAGCCTCCACCTCCACCTTCCCAGTTCAAGCAATTCTCCTACCCCAGCTTCCTGAGTAGCTAGGATTACAAGTATGAACCAACACTCCTGGCTAATTTTTGTTTTTTCATTAGATATAGGGTTTCACCATGTTGGCCAGCCTGGTCTTGAATTCCTGACCTCAACTGATCCATACGCCTCGGCCTCCCAAAGTGCTGGGATTACAGGCCTGAGCTACCAGGCCCAACTTCTTTTTTTCTTTTTAGATGTGGGGTCAGTCTTGCTATGCCACCCACACTGGAATGCAGTGGCATGATCATAGTTCACTGCAGCCTCAAACTCCTGGGCTCAAGCAATCCTCCTGCCTCAGCCTTTGGAGTAGCTGGGACTACAGGTGTGTGCCACCATGCCTGGTTTATTAAAAAAAATTTTTTTAGACGGAGTCTTGCTCTGTTGCCAAGCTGGAGTGCAGTGGCACCATCTCAGCTCACTGCAACCTCTGCCTCCCAGGTTCAAGCAATTCTCCTGACTCAGCCTCCTCCTGAGTAGCTGGGACTACAGGCGTACGCCACCATGCCCAGTTAATTTTTGTATTTTTAGTAAAGACGGGGTTTCACCATGTTGGCCAGAATGGTCTCAATCTCTTGACCTCATGATCTCCCTGCCTCAGCCTCCCAAAGTGCTGGGATTATGGGCCTGAGCCCCTGCAGCCGGCCTAAAAAATTTTTTTTAGAGACAGGGTCTTGCTATGTTACCCAGGCTGATTTTAAACTCCTGGCCTCGAGAGATCTTCCTGCCTCGGCCTCCCGAGTAGCTAGAATTACAGGTGTGAGCCACCATGTCCAATTCATTTTGAAGTTTCTAGAATATCTGGGCACTTTTGGTAGTGTAGGAACCGTGGCAGCAGCTTCAAAGATGCTGCTGTAAGCCTTGAAATTTGACAGCAAAAATGGGAGAGAGAGCTGGGAAGCTGTAGGACTCTGAAACTGCAGAAACCCCAGAAACTGCAGGCCTGGGGCCCTGAACTGCTGCCCCGCTGCTATTGCTACTCTTTGGCTGGCTGTTCCAGGAAGGGACTTGTAGCAATAGCAGAGACTGCAGAAAGTGAGAAGGAGGGGTAGGCTGCCGTTCGTCCAAGTTCTACCTGTCGGTGGGTATCATCAATAGCAGCCAATATCAGGAGGCCCGGGACATTGACCTCGCTCTCAGAACTGTGTCCTTGATACAGCACATAAGGAGACTGAAAGTTTTGCTTCAGATTTTGAATGTAGGAAATGTCTTTCTACCGCATTTGGCTTCTCTCCACTTTTATTTTATTATTATTACTATTTTTGAGATGGAATCTCGCTCTGTCACCAAGGCTGGGTGCAGGGGCGCGATCTTCTCACTGCAGACTCCGCCTCCCAGGTACAAGAGATTCTCTGCCTTAGCCTCCCAAGTAGCTGAGATTACAGACGTGTGCCACGATGCTCGGCTAATTTTTTGTATTTTTAGCAGAGATGGGGTTTCGTCATGCTGGCCAGGCTGGTCTCAAACTCCTGGCCTCAAGGGTCTCGGCCTCCCAAAGTGCTGGGATTACAAGTGTGAGCCACCGCACCGGGCCTTCTCTCCACTTTGAAAGCTGCCTCCCGCTCCATTCCTGTGTGTACTTGGGAGCCTGGGCTCAGGGGCTGCTTGGTGACCCTTGGTGTTCTTTTCAGGCCTCCAGATTGGCTCTGTCCCCATCCCCCATGGCAGCTCCCCTCTACTTGTTCCTCTCCTCAAGGCCACAGAGCTGCTGCCCCCCTCTCTGCAGGTGACCTTGCCTGGAGTGGAGCTGAGACAGTGAAAGCACACCAGGTGTGGAGAGTTCCCCAACTTCCCTTCCTTCCTCTTGCAAACAGCTCTATTTTTATACATTCATAGATCTCTCTTTCCTCTCTCCTGCTGCTGAGAAAGCAGCGGCCCTGGACCCCTCCGAGACACATTACTCCTCTCTGCCTCATGTGAGTCAGCGTTTGCTGCGGTAACAAACAACCCAAAACTTTAGCATTTGCAATTAACAGCCTTTGTTTCTCTTTCAAGGTCCTGGGCTTGGCAGGGCTGGGCTGGGCTTCAGGCTGCAGATGTGGTTCAGGTCGGGACCACAGCTCTCCTTCGGGGTCCCCGGCAGACCCCAGCAGCGGTCAATGGCTACCTGGCCTATTATTCTCAGGAAAGAGGTACAGTAGGGGACACAAGGCCACGCCAGTCCTCTCAAGGCCTCTGCTTGGAGCTGCCACATCGGCACTTTCTCCTGCAACCCACCAGTCAAAGCACATCATGACCCAGAGTCAATGGGGCAGGAAAACACACCCTCCACCACGGGGTGGGTTTTTTTGCTGAACGATAACACAGTCTACCGCATGCCTTCTTTAAAATCTTCACACCCCCCAACAGTTATATTTATTCTCATTCATTTTTTTGGTCCATCTGTTTCTTCTCATTCTGTTTGCTTTCCTTTTGAACTCTTCTTCAGTGGCTCTTTCACCCAGACAAATAGATAAATATTTTCTTGTCCTCAAAGAAAAACTTTCTTTCTCTTAATTGACTTCCCTCCAGCTATTCTTCACTGCTTTTCCTTCACCCGCTTACAGAGAGTGTTTTCTGTCACCTTACTATCTCCCCTTTCTTCCCTAGCTCGTTAAGATCTCCTGTCCCTAGTGCCCTTCCTTGTCCCACTGTAATTCCCCATCCCCAGGTCCCCATGTAAATAAGCCTTCTTAAGGTGTGTGGTCATCCAGATTCCTAACTCCAGTGGCCTCTTCTTGTTCTGTTTCACTTTGTTGCAGCGTTGTGCACGGTTCATTCCCTCTTTTCAGAATGTTCTCCTCTTGGATTCCATACATCTACTCTTTTCTGGCTCTACTCCTTCCACTCATAACTCCTCTGTCTTCTTCACAGATCTTTGATGTTTTAATTCACTAGTTTGGCAGATGTTTATAATCTACCTTGTATGTGCTGCATAGAGAGATAATGAGTAACATCCTTGCCTCAAACTCCAATGAGTTGATAGACGATTACAGAATTGCAACACAGTGTGATCACTGATATGATTTGGGGTGCTGTGGGAAACCTAACTCTGCTTGGGGTTAGCAGGTGATATGATTTGACCATGTCCCCATCCAAATCTCAACTTGAATTGTATCTCCCAGAATTCCCATGTGTTGTGGGAGAGACCCGGGGAGAGGTAACTGAATCATGGGGGACGGTCTTTCCCATGTTATTCTCATGATAATGAATAAGTCTCACGAGATCTGATGGGTTCATCAAGGGTTTCCGATTTTGCTTCTTCTTCATTTTTCTCTTGCCACTGCCATTTAAGAAGTGTTTTGACTCCTGACATGATTCTGAGGCCTCTCCAGCCATGTGGAATTGTAAATCCAGTTAAACCTCATTTTGTTCCCAGTTTTGGGTATGTTTTTATCATCAGTGTGGACACAAACTAATACATCAGGCTTTTGCTGGAAAGAAGTGTCATTGAGCTGGATCTTGAGAGATCCGGACTCAGAGAGCGGGAATGGCATTCCAGAAAGAGCAAATCACACACACAATGGCACAGAATCATGGTCTCATCTTAGATGGGATTTCCCAGTGTGTCAGCCTCATCTCTTAGCTCTGCACAGCCTTTCCTTCCTGGCTGGTCCAACACAGCATGCTCTCCTGAGTGGCATTACTGACCACATGTTGGATATCTAGTGGAGCAGCCAGTGGTACTCCAGACTCACTATCTAAACTCCAGCATCATTCTTCCTCCCTCCACGACTGCCTCATCACCACACTGGCGAGGGCTGACTATAGAGTCTCTCGGATGCTTCTTTCTTCCCCACCTGCCATCTGTTTGCCATCATCACCTTTGATGCATGGCTCATCCTGCCAATTCTGCTTCTAAATGCTGACTCAAATTGTTCCACTTTTCTCAGACTCTCATTGCTGATTGTAGGTATTGTTCATATCATTCACCAATTTGATCTCATTCAGTCTTAATTCTTTCCTGTCTTTCTTAAGCATAGATCAGCTTAAAAACTCATATGATATACACAAATGTTCATAGTAGCACTATTTGTAATAGCTAAAAGGTAGAAACACTCAAATGTCCATCAACAGGTGAATGGATAAACAACTTCTGGTATGTCTATAAAATGAAATATTACTCAGCCATAAAAAGGAATGAAGTACTGATACATGCTACAACATGAACCTTAAAAACATTATGCTAAGTGAAAGAAGCCCAGCACGAAAGGCCAGACTGTGTAATTCCATTATATGAAACGTTCAGACGAGGTAAATCCATAGAGACAAAACTCAGATTGGTGGATGCCATGGGCTAGGGGAGGGAGCAAAGAAGAGTAACCGATTTATGGGTACCATAGAGAGTTTCATTTTGGATTGATGAAAATGTTTTGTAACTAGAGGCTGCAGTTGCACAACACTGTGAATGTATTAAATGCCACTGAATTGTTCACTTTAAAATAGTTAATTTTATGGTATGTGAATTTCACCTCAATTGCAATCAAGACAAAAACCCTTTGATGCTCTTAGAAAGAAAAGATCATGCTTCTGAGCTTGGTGTCCCCCTTCTTCCACTCCTGGCTCCAGGCTCTTTCCCGGCTCACTGCACCCTCCTCTCCCGTATTCCATTCCCATTTCCTCCCTTTTTTCCCTTCTCTACCACCCCCTAGTGGCGTTTATTGGAAGTCCAGGCACCTTCTTGCTGCTAAGGTGTTTTTTAAAAAGCCATCTTCTCTGTAAGCCCTCTTTCCTTACTCCTTTTTTGAAAGGAAAGTTGGAGGGAGTACTGAACATAGGGAGTACAGGAACCTGGGATTTGGGGAGTAAAAAAGACCTAAGTTCAATTTCCTATTCTACTGCTTACTTAGCTGTATGACCTAGAGAAAGTAATTACCTCTCTGAGCTTCATTTTTTTCTCATCTCTAGAACCTGTTTCATAACATTATTGTGAATAAATGAAATCGTACACACAAAGCTCTTAAGGCGTACTGGCCACCTACCAAGCTTGCAGTAAACATTGGCTATTAGAAGGTCTGTTAGTTCATCCTTCAAGGCCCAGATCAAATGGGAGGTCTTCCTCATCCATCAGGTCTTCCTTATCTCCCCCAGGCAGAGTCAATTCTGTATTTACTTTTATTGTACAGCTTGTGTACCTCTGTGCCTGTTGTATGGTACATTTTACTTGCCTTTTCCTACAGGAACTGTGAGCTCTTCAAGATGGAACTTCTCCATGATATAGTTTGGCCGTGTCTCCACCCAAATTTCATCTTTTAAAAATTTTTATTTATGTATGTATTTGCTTGTTTGTTTGAGATGGAGTCTTGCTCTGTTGCCTAGGCTGGAGTGCAGTGGCTCAATCTCAGCTCACTGCAAACTCTGTCTCCTGGGTTCAAGCAATTCTCCTGCCTCAGCCTCCCAAGTAGCTGGGATTACGGGCGTGCATCACCATGCCTGGCTAATTTTTTTTGTGTTATTATTAAAGACAGGGTTTCACCATGTTGGCCAGGCTGGTCTTGAACTCCTGACCTCGAGTGATCCTCCCGCCTCAGCCTCCCAAAGTGGTGGGATTACAGGCATGAGCTACTGCGCCCAGCTCCAAATCTAATCGAGAATTGTGGCTCCCATAATCCCCATGTGTGGTGGGAGGAACCAGGTGGAGATAATTGAATCATGGGGTTCATTTCCCCCATCCTGTTCTCGTGATAGTTCTCAGGAGATGTGATGGTTTTATAAGGGGCTTCCCTCTGCACTGGGCACTCATTCTCTCTCCTGCCACCCTGTGAAGAGCTCCTTCTGCCATGATTGTAAGTTCCTGAGGTCTCCCCAGTCATGTGGAACTGTGAGCCAATTAAACATCTTTCCTTGATAAATTACCCAGTCTCAGGAAGGTCTTTATTAGCAGCGTGAGAAGGGACTAATACACTCTGTTGGTGAAACAATTGAAATTTCTTGCACTCCTCCCTCTCTCAACCTCTACTGTTTTCCCCAGGAACCCAAGCTGGTTTGGTGGCCGCTTAGCGGTGTGGAAGGGGACCAGGCAGCTAACCTTGCCTCTTATTGTGCCTTTGAACCTGAGTTTCACCAGAGTGATGGCTCAGTAACCCGAGTTGATAAGGTGCTGGGTCTCAGTTCACTTCAAAATGTCTAAGTGCCATCAAGCCTCAGTTTTGTTTTTGGATTCCAGGGCAAAAATTATGCAAACAGTTAATATTTATTATTTCATCTTTCCCTTTTGTGCGTTACTCATGGCCTGGCATACATGCCTAGCAACTGCTGCTGACTGGATTATGATGGTTTCTAGGTCCTTCCTCACAACTGACCACAGCAGGTTATCATGGCCGGTCCCTTGTGTTTAGAAAGAGAAAGTCCAGCGCCCAACAAGAAACCCTGTGACAGTCCCAGGATGCTGGGCAGAAATTTGCATTTATTTCACATTCCTTCCATGCTCAGCAACATCGTTAATGATCTGGCCACATTTCACATGGCTCCCTAGGCCCTGCCTTTGCCAGCAAGGCCTGGTCTCTTCCCGGAACGAGGAAAACTCTGAATTCAATCCATAATCCTGCTGTTCTTGGTAACACCAGCATCTTCCCACAAAAGCTCTAGAAATTGGTTAGACTTTTCAAGATTTTTGGAACATTAAGACCATTCATTTTTGTTGGGAAGAATATCAATTTTCAGTGTCCTCAGGATCCTTGGATGAAATTTTAGATTGAAAATCTTGTGATACTCATGTGCTTTCCCCTAACCCATCCCCCATGCCACTTAGGAGACCTTTTCTAAAAAGTGAGATGTTAGTTTGGGTTGCAGTTCACAAGGAATAGTGGGAAGGGCCAAGAAGACCTGGCTTTGAATCCCAGTCCCACCGTGAGTATGAGGAATGCGTTTAACCTTTCTGGCCCTTGATTTCCTCATCTGGTCAGTGCCTCCAAGGTTTACATTGAGAATCAAATAAGATTTTTGTAAGGTGCTTGACACAGATTTTCAACAAATGTCAGTCCCCCAATTCCTATGATCTCCTTTCTCTCGTGCCCTGTTTGCTCATAACAATTTTCCAAAATCGAATCTACTGAGAGTTTGAAAAAGCTGGAATTATGTGTTTTCTATTTGATGCTTTATTTATTTGTTTGTTTATATTTATTTATAGAGACAGAGGTCTTGCTCTGTTGCCCAGGCTGGCCTTCAACTCCTGGGCTGAAGTGACCCTCCTGCCTCACCCCCTGTGGTAGGTGGGACTGCAGGTGTGAGCCACCACACCTGGCTTGGTGCTTTCTTTTTAAGCACATTAACGTTTCTGTAGTATTTAAAAAGTAGCTTACCCACAGTGCTGCTATTATACACAGGTGTCTGGAGACTGATAGGTTCAGTGAACTGGGGACTCACTATGGAATATTGTGCAGTGGTTAGAACCAACATATTAGGTCTACAAATTATAGCATGGATACATAGTAAAAGTATAGTGCATAGTGAAGAAATAAGAAATACAAAGCGGTATTTAACTCAATACCATTTATATAAGCAAAAAGTACTTGCACACTAGATGTGAAAGCACCAGCACTTATGGATTCGTGTGCATAAATATGCAGCTTTGTTTGCAGTGATGAAAAACTGAGTGCAACCCAAATGCCATCAGTAAGGGGATGGTTGGGTAAACAAATGAACATCCAGCTATTAAAAAGGAACGCCAGAGATCAGGACCTACTGCCCTGGAAGGACGATCGTATCATATTCTTAGATGAGAACAGCAAACCACAGAGATACGGATTATGAATCCAGTTCATTAAACCAAATATCTCTCCTCTCTCTCCCTCTCTCTGTCTCTGTCTCTCTGTCTCTGTCTCTCTCTCTCTCTCCCTCTCTCTCTCTCACACACACACACAAACACACACAAACACGTGTAACCACCAGTTTAAAGAACTGAGTGATCCTGGAGACACGTGTGGAGAGACAGACCCTGCCCATGCTGTTAGCAGTGGTCACCTGCTGGGGGTGCAGGGAGATAAGAAAAAAAGACTATCAAAGACTAAAGAAAATAAAAGCTCATTATAGAAATGTTGAAAATCAGGACACAAGTATTCTGTTATGGATATTACTTACAATGTGTAAGCAACAAAAACGCAGATGAACCAGGACCAGACTGTAACATGAATAAAAGTAATACTTGGGTAAGAGGATTATAAGCATAAAGAAAAATACATGAACACAAAACAGTGATATCCAAACAAACAAAATAAACACCTTAGGGTAGCAGCCTATATGTGAGAGGAGAGGATGGGAGTGAGTAGGAAGATCAGAAGGACATTTAAAAAATATGGAAGAGAAGGCGTGCGTTTAGCCCAGTGACAATGAATGGAGGTGGGAGTGTGATGAAGTCAGCACTCTGCACCTAAGGGTAAAAAAAGTCAAATGAGGACTTTCCCCTAGAGTAGCTTGTATAAAGAACAATAATACTGGAACTTACGTAGGGCAAGATGTACTCTCGATGTCAGTGTCCACTTTTCTACAGAGCATCATTCAAAGGTGATTGCGGTGAGCCCCATCCCCAGAGGCAGAGTGACTAAAATTTAGCAAGAGTCTGAGTACAGACTAGTAAGTGTCATGATTATTCCGTGCGTGGGAATTCCCAGACCCGTCCTCCAGGGACTCAGGCTAGCGTTACCTGTAATGATCAGCAAGAGAGGGAACGTTCAGCCCATCGATGCCTTTGCTCTTGTAAACCAGACTCGATCACTCTGGGGAGAATATTAGCTATTAATTAGTTCCTTTAAATAGTGGCTTTGAACTTTTGGAATTAAAATTAATTGATGGTCTAAAGGAACGCCATGTAATTTTTATGGCATTGAGATTCCCCCCACCCCCGGGATTAATCTGACTTTGTTCTTTCCCCCTCATTTTCCCAAGCTTGCATCTTTTTAGTAGCCGATTTCACTTATCTTTTGAGCTTTGAACCCTGCCCGGGTGGATAAGTAAGTTCATTTAGGTAAACAGTCTCTAGAAATAGATTCAAACTGTGAGCAAACAGCTTGTTTGTGATAACAGGCCCTGCCTTGCAGCCTGGTGTGTGAGACTAACGGTCTCACGTCTGCTGATGGCGGTGGCTGACTTCCCCTCTTTGTAAAGTATCCCCCAGATGTGTTGCATTCTCTCAAGGTGCAAGTCAGGTCCTGTAAATAAACTGGGTTTCTCCGGGACTGATGCAGGGACCAGAAGAGTCACATACAACTGCAGAGTGGTTGGTCCTGTCGGGCAGGTCTCACTGTCTGGCGTTGAGCATCCGTGTCATGAGCCCGGGTGTTCCTGAAAGACTGAGTTAACACGGTTGCCTTCTCTCCGCTGGAACGTGTCCTATATGATGACACTCATTATAGTTAATGAGCTGTTAGCTTTTCCATTAAGGAATTCTTTTAAGGGTTTATAACCTGGTAATAACAGTAATTTGCTTCAGGCGGAAACTCCTGTAACAGGTATGAACAGCCCAGCTCTTATCAATGTTGCTTGGGCTCGGGGAGTTGGTTCCACTCCATATAGCATGCAAAAGGAAACTTGCCAGGATCTAGAGGTTTTTCCCTTATTTTTATTTTTTTTTGCAATCACAATTGGTGATAGCTGTATTTGGTATAAAATATTTCCAGAGAGGACAGTGTCATGAAGAGTCCTGGATGGGGCCAGCACATCTGCCATGGTGAGAGCTCTGGGAATGTTGTGTGATTGGTGGTTGTGAGAAGCCAAATGCAGAGAAGTCAGCCAGGAAACCCTGATGCTGATACCAACTCTGCTGTATATTAGCCTGGCTACCTGAAGAGCAGAGAGAACCCTAGCTCTTCTTAGCACAGCACACAGAGGCCTGAGTGGTCAGGCAGCCCACACAAAATTCATGAAGGATTCACATTTATCCAAATACTGCAAGCTCTGGGCTTTCAGAAAGGCCATCCAGCATCCTATAGACCACGGGCAATGGGCAATGTTCTGTTTGTCTTCCCAACTTGAGTGGCTTGGCCTGAGACACCTATTAACATAGGCTAGGCTTCATGCCTGAGAAGAAGGTTACATGATATAATATTATGATATAATAAGAAATGGATGCATTTGGTTTATGCTCCTTGTTCCTGACACACAGCTCCTAAAATCCTTGGAATCTCCAAAGTGAGGTGTATTTGCATGCTATCGGGATGACTGGCATATGTGTGTGTGTTGGGGTGGCGATGGAAGGACCTGGAGAGCCTCTGGATAGAAGCTGGTTGCCAGAGGAACCAACCATGTGATTAGAGGGTTGGAACTTGCCATCTTCTCTCCTCAATCCCACCCTTGATCTCTGCCCCGAAGGAGGAGAGAAGGATTGAAGTTGAGTTGATCACCAATGGCCAATAATCAATCATGTCTATGTAATGAAGCTGCCATAAAAACCCAAAAGGACAGGTTTTGAGAGCTTCTGGATTGGCCGGGCGCGGTGGCTCACACCTATAATCCCAGCACTTTGGGAGGCCAAGGTGGGTGGATCACGAGGTCAAGAGATCGAGACCATCCTGGTCAACATGGTGAAACCCCATCTCTACTAAAAATACAAAAATTAGCTGGGCATGGTGGCGTGTACCTGTAGTCCCAGCTACTCAGGAGGCTGAGGCAGGAGAATTGCTTGAACCCAGGAGGTGGAGGTTGCGGTGAGCTGAGATCGCACCATTGCACTCCAGCCTGGGTAACAAGAGCAAAACTCCGTCTCAAAAAAAAAAAAAGAAAGAAAAATAGGAAGAGAGCTTCTGGATTGCTGAACACATGGAGGTTCTTGGGGATGGCCCGTCAGGAGGGGCTGTGGAAGCTCTGCGCCCCTTTGCAGGTACCTTGCACTGTGTGTTACTTCATCTGGCTGCTTATCTGTGTCCTTCGCAATACCTTTATAACAAATAGGTAAATGTAAGTAAAGTATTTCACTTAAGGTTTTTAAGAATATGAAGAAAAGAAAAAATATATATACATATAGAAAAGAGTTTTTTAAATTTTAGTTTTAATTTTTGTTTAAGCTTATGGTTCTGCAAGCTGAGAAGTTCAAGGGCATGCTGCTAGCTTCTGGGGAGACCTTCCATGCTGCGTCATGATGTGGTGGTGGAGGTCACAGAGGAAGCAGACATGTATGAAGAGGGGAAAACTTGACAGACAGCCTTGTTTCCCTGAGTTCTGTGAGCTGTCCTAGCAAATTAATCCAATGTGAGGAAGGGGTCTTGGGAACTCTCGAGTTCTGCTGGTTGGTCAGAAGTACAAGTAATACAACACAGGGCTGGCAACTGGCCTCTGGAGAGGGAGACAGCCTTGTGGAACTGAGCTCTTCACCTGCAGGGTCTGACTCTTTCTCCAGGTGAAAAGTGTCAGAATTGAGTTAAATTGCAGGACACCCGGTTGATGTCTTCTGGAGAATTGCTCGATGTGTGGGGAAAACCCCATATACATTTTGGTTATCAGAAGTGAAATATCTTGTGCTGAGTGTGTGACAGTGGGAAAAACAGTTTGGTTTTTCTTATCTCTTACGCAAGGCATTAGAAGAGTCTTGTGCCTTATAACTATGAAGAGTCCCTAGACTGAGTGGAAGAAGTGGTTAAAGAAGGCAGCTCAGGTGATCCTTTCCTCTCAGCCTCTTGAGTAGCTGGGACTACAGGTGTATGTCACCACACCCAGCTAATTTTTGTATTTTTTTTGTAGAGACAGGGTTTCGACCTGTTGCCCAGACTGGTCTTGAACTCCGGCTTGTGCCTTATGAATTTAAAGAGTCCTTAAATTGAGTGGAAGAAGTGGTTAAAGAAGGCAGCCAGGGAGGTGAGGAGTCCATCCTGGATAAGAGATCGACAGGATGAAGGATGTGAGAAGGGCGTTCTATCTATGGAGGAGCTGAGTGGCTCAGAGTCCCACATGGCACAGAACAACATCAATGGTGCTGCCAGGAGTGAGGGATCTTGGGACAGCCCTGCAGAGAAGAGGCTGAGTTGGGAGAAGCACTGATTTCATGTTTTAAGGTGTGCAGACCTAAGTTACGCTGTGTATGGGCTTCCAAGAAGGTGTGACAAGAGGAAGGAGGTGGGGCCAGGACCTGGCAGACCCACTCCTCACACTTTCTGCTGACTATTGGGGTAATGGCTGCTGGAGTCAGAAAGAAACCTGGAATGTCTGAGGATCCAAATCCTGGACAGGTTTTGGAAGGATTAGTAGGTCAGATTGCCCTTTCACCTCTACATCGTGTTTTCCTGTGAAAGAACTGGTCCAGCCCTGGACAGACTGGCTCCTGTCCCAGTGAGGTGGGCTCCCAGTGACCTGGAGCACATGGTTAGCAGGAGAGTCTCTGACCTAATTAAGAGGCTTTAAAATTTAAATCTGAGTCTTGAACTGTTTAGGATGTAAGTAGAGGCGTTCCAATACAGAAAGAACAGTAAATGGAAGAGGAATGCATTTTTCAAGAGAAAAGTCTGCTGTAGGGGCCGTTGCCAAGACAATACTTCTGTTCTCAGATGTCTATGTGTTCATTGCACTTTTAAATAGGCTTCACCTTCCTGTTTTAAAATAATACACGTGCACTATAGAAAATTTAGGAAAGTATAGGTAAGGGTAAGAATGAAGCAAAAAGAGTTCATTGGCTCCCCTTCCCCGCTTTAGCTGTAACTTGCTAGATTTCTTTTCATATTGTGTTCTAAAATGACACTTTATATCATTAAAAATGGCCCGGCGCCACCCACTCAGTGCCTATTCCCAGAATGAGGCCCAGCCCCCTCGCCCGTGCGCATCACCAGAGCCGCCAGCATGTGTGACAAATTGCCCTGCAAAGTCACTGGCATCGGCCTGGCTGCCTGGGGCGCAAGGCTCTGGACATTGGGGGCAAGGCGATGCCCGCCCTGATGCGCACGCATGAGCGGGGCTCGGCCTCCCAGCCGCTGAAGGGCGTCCGCCTCGCTGGCTGCCTGCACCGGGCCGTGAAGACGGCCGTCCTCACTGAGACCCTCGTCGCCCTGGGTGCTGAGGTGCAGTGGTCCAGCTGCAACATCTTCTCCACCCAGGACCACGCGGCGGCTGCCATTTCCAAGGCTGGCATTCCAGTGTATGCCTGGAAGGGCGAAACGGAGGAGGCGTACCTGTGGTGCGTTGAGCAGGCGCTGTACTTCGAGGACGGGCCCCTAAGCACGATTCTGGATGACGAGGGCGACCTCACCAACCTCATCCACACCAAGTACCCGCAGCTCCTGCCGGGCATCCGAGGCGTCTCCGAGGAGACCATGGCCGGGGTCCACAACCTCTGCAAGATGATGGCCAGTGGGATCCTGAAGGCGCCTGCCATCAACGTCAACGACTCCGTCACCAAGAGCAAGTCTGACAAACTCCGAGGCTGTCGGGAGTCCCTCATAGGTGGCATCAAGCGGGCCCCAGACGTGATGATTGCTGGCAAGGTAGCAGTGGTAGCAGGCTATGGCGATGTGGGGTTTCGGGGCCCACGTCGTCATCACTGAGATGGACTCCATCAGCGCACTGTCGCACTGCAGGCTGCCATGGAGGGCTATGAGGCGACCGCCATGGATGAGGCCTGGCAAGAGGGCAATATCTTTCTTGGCTGGCACTTTGACCAGATGAAGGATGCTACCATCGTGTGTAATACTGGACACTTTGACATGGGCATCAACGTCAAGTGGCTCAATGAGAACGCTGTGGAGAAGGTGAATATCAAGCCCTCAAGCCGCAGGTGGACTGATACTGGCCGAAGGATGGGTGTCGCATCATCCTGCTGGCAGAGGGTCAGCTGGTCATCCTGGGTTGTGCCATGGGCCACTCCAGCTTCATGAAGAGTAACTCCTTCACCAACCAGGTGATGGCTAACATCAAGCTGTGGACCCACCCAGACAAGTACCCCGTTGGGGTTCACTTCCTGCCCAAGAAGCTGGATGAGGCAGTGGCTGAAGCCCACCTGGGCAAGCTGAATGTGAAGTTGGCCAAGCTGACTGAGAAGCAGGCCCAATACCTGGGCACGTCCCGTGATGGCCCCTTCAAGCCGGATCACGACGGCTACTGAGAGCCAGGTCTGGGCTTCACTTTCCAGCTGCTGTCCTTGCCCAGGTCCCGCCTTTCCTCCCTAAGAGCAAACGGCACCAACTTTGTGACTGGTTGGACAGTGTCCCCATCTACCCTTTGGGGCTGGTCACTCAGTGTTTGGCCTCTGCTGCAGCCCTCATACTATTCCAAGTGTGGCAGCAGGAACTGAGGGGCCCCTTCTCAAGTCCAGGTCACGATGGAGGTACCAGCCACAGGGAAGCATGAGCTCACTGGTCTTGGAACTGCTCACTAAGTCAGTCCTTCCTTAGCCTCGAAGTCAGTAGTGGAGTCACAAAGCCCATGTGTTTTATCATCTAGGCCTTTACCTGGCCTGTGGACTTAGACCTGTATGTTTGGTTTATGGGTCCAGTGGTTCCTCAGCCCATGACAGATGAGGAGCTATATTGAAGGGCAAAGAGGAACTGTTGTTTGAATTTTCCTGAGAGCTTGGCTTAGTGCTGGCCTTCTCTTAAACCTCATAACAATGAGGTTAGTACTTTTAGTCCTTGTTTTACAGGGGTTAGAATAGACTGTTAAGGGGCAACTGAGAAAGAACAGAGAAGTGGCAGTCAGAGGTTGAGAGGGGCCAGAAAAACATAAAAGCAGGCATAGATCTGCTACCACTTTGTAACCAGATGGTTCCCATCACACCCTGGGTCAAAAAGAGAATAATTTGTCCTATAATGTTTATAATGTTAAAATAAAGCAGGAATGTGGGTACATAAAGATCCTGATGCCTAAAAAAAATTATAGATATTTTAGATAATGGGAAAAACACAAAGAAGAAAAATATACTCACAATGCCACCTCCATGTTAACATAGTTTTTAACTTTTTATTTTGGAAAACTTCAAACATATATAACCTTTTAACAATTTTTTTTTTTTTGGTCTTACTCTGTCAGCCAGGTTGGAGTGTAATGCAATCATGATTCATTGCAGCCTCGACCTCCCCAGGCTCAGGTGGTCCTTTTCCCCCAGCCTCTTGAGTAGCTTGGACTACACGTGTATGCCAGCACACCCAGCTAATTTTTGTATTTTTTTGTAGAGACAGGGTTTTGCCACGTTGCCCAGACTAGTCTTGAACTCTCGGACTCAAGTAATCCTCCCTCCTCAGCCTCCCAAAGTGCTGGATTACAGGAGTGAGCTAGCATGCCTGGCCTCCTGTTAACATTTTGACATATTTTATTCCTGTCTTGACTGTGTGTGTATTATCTATATATGTATATGTATATACAGACACAGATCTATATAGATATATACACAGACATATAGGCAAAACTAGGATTATATCACATATTAAACAGGTTTTTTTTTTTTTTTTTTTTTTTGAGCTGGAGTCTCACTCTGTTGCCCGGGCTGTAGTGCAGTGGCATGATCTGAGGTCACTGCAACCTCAGACTCCCAGGTTCAAGTGATTCTCATGCTCAGCCTCCCAAGTAACTGAGATTACAGGTTCCCACCACCACACCCAGCTATTTTTTTTTTTTTTTTTTTTGTATTTTTAGTGGAGACAAGATTTCACCATGCTGGCTGGAACTCCTGATCTCAAGTGATCCTCCTGCCTCAGCCTCCCAAAGTGCTGGGATTACAGGTGTGAACCACTGTTCCTGGCCAGATATTAAACAGTTTTGTGTGCCACTTGTGCTGCTTGAAATGACATTGTGACATATCTCTAAATATTCTTGGAAACATTTGAACAGGGAAAGAAAAACAGTTTCTCAGATTACTATAGGCTTAGTGGAAAAAGACTCATAATGACACTCAGCAGTAGTGAGGGGTGGGGACTCTGACTCTAGAATGTAGAAGACACTCAATCCATCTTGTTGAGTGAACAAATTACTTGCTCAAGAGAAGTAGACTTGATACAGGGAGTGAGCATTGTAAGTAAAGACATGCAATATGATAAACCTTAAGTCTCATGGAACTTGAATTTTTATGTCATGGAGTTTATATTTTCAGCCTAGGAAAGGGACAGAAGAAAAACATCTCCAATGGCCAGGCACAGTGGCTCACACCAGTGGCTCACACCTGTAATCTCAGCATTTCAGGAGGCCGAGGTGAGTGGATCATCTGAGGTCAGGAGTTCAAGACCAGCCTGACCAACATGGAGAAACCCCATCTCTACTAAAAATACAAAATCAGCTGGACATTTTGGTGCATGCCTGTAATCCCAGCTACTCGGGAGACTGAGGCAGGAGAATCGCTTGAACCTAGAAGGCGGAGGTTGCGGTGAGCCGAGATTGTGCCATTGTACACTAGCCTGAGCAACAAGAGCGAAACTCCGTCTAAAAAAAAAAAAAGAAAAGAAAAACACCTCCAACTTCTTGGCTAGAATGTTGATTTCTGGTGGTCAGGAATATTCTATTTCCCACCTGCAGACCTTTCCTCAGGGCCTATTATCCGTGTTTGTCTGTGCAAAAGGCCACTTCAATCCATGGCCGTAGGAGGTCATTCTGGGCTGCTGGAATCCTGGGAGAAAACAGTCACAGCAGAAAGGCAGCGAGGAATGCGTAATTACCTTTGGAAGGGTGTTCTGGATGGAGCAGTCTAAAATACTGGCATTAGGAAATTTTCCTCTGAGCAGAGCGTGGCCCCTTAATTGTGATGATTAGAGAGAGGTTGCTGTTTTGTTCATCCATTTTTCATCCAACACATATTGAGCAGTTAATATGTACCAGGGTCAAGGGATATAAGGATGGAAAAGACAAATCCTTCTCTCAAGGAGTGCAAGAGTAAAGTATGGGTGATTGCAAGACACAGGAAAGTGCTACGAAAGAAGTATCTGAATACGCATTGGGGCAGAGAGGAGAGAGTGTCCAGCTCTGCCTGGGTTGGACGAGAGGAGCTGATGCTTCAGCTGTCTGCGGGCTGGCATGGAGGAAGTGTCTGTATGTTAGCAGCTGAAGGAATACCAAGAACACAGTGTGGTGCTTAGCTGGAGCCAGAAACCATGAATGTAGTTGATCTGTATCCTACATCCTGATTAGTAGTTTCATTGTGTATCCAGACAACCATCAGAAATCTGCGCATCTTCCTGGATTCCTATTCCTCATGCCCCTGGGATTGGATGGAATGATAATTGCAGCACTGGATTGAATGGATGGATAATATCCATCCCATCAGGTATCAAGCTCTGGTGCTCCCACCTCTGGAGAGCCCTTGAGGCAGTTTCGTTCTCTTCACCTCCACTGCCTCTGTCTGAGTTGAGGTCTTCATGCCTTTTTAACTAAAATACTGCGCCTTGAAATTGGCCATCCCACCTCCCATCTCATATCACATTCATTAGTTATTTATTGCCAAGTAACAAACTTGTTTCAAATTGTAGCAGCTTAGAATAACAGGCGTTTATGACCTCACAGAATCTCTGAGGGTCAGTATTCTGGCTTTGGCTTAGTGGAGTGGGGTGATTTAGCTTGGTGGCTGTGTTTCTCATGAGGTTCAAGCAGCTGGCTGGAGCTGCAGTCTCTGAACTCTTGACTAGGACTAAAGGATCTATTTTGATGTTCAGTCATGTGGCAAATGGCAAGAGGTTTTATTTCCTTGCCACTGAACCTTTCTGTAGGGCTGGTCGTGGCATGGCAGCCAGTTTTCTCTAGAGTGAGGAAGGCAGCGGAGTGGGGGCTGAGGGAGGGAGATTGACCAGGATGGAAGCGGCAGTGTCTTTAGAGCCTCGTCCTGAAAGTGACATATTATGACTTCTGTTGGTCACGCAGAGCAACCCTGGCACACAGTGGGAGGAGAACCAGACAAGACTTTGAAGGCCGGGAGGTGGGGTGCATTTGGTAGCATTTTGGAGGTCCCTTTAACCCATCATTTGCCCTGGCCCTTCAGATCCAGTCCAGACGCCTTATCATAGCACTTAAGGTTCTTCATGCCTGACCCGGACGAAAATGCCCCCTTTCATTTATTCATTCAGAATCTCAACACGGCTAGGACTACTGGCTCACACCTGTAATCCCAGCACTTTGGGAGGCCAAGGCAGGAGGATCGCTTGAGACCAGGAGTTTGAGACCAGCCTGGGCAACATAGTGAGACCTTGACTTTACAAAAGTTAAAATCCAATTATTACTCTCAAATCAGGTGTGAGGAAGGAAATGGTACCTGGTGCTGCAATTATTACTCTCAAATCAGGTGTGAGAAAGAAAATGGTACCCAGGTACTGCAATCATTACTCTCAAATCCTATTTCTTTTCAATGTTGTGCTACTTGTTGATGGCACAGGGTGGCTCCCATGTTGCTGAATGACACACCCTAAGAAGAAAATCCATTTTGCTAGTACCGATTGATCAATAAAGGATTCTTTATACCTTAGGGTTAAATTACTTGTTAATTAAAACTTCTGTAGCTACAGGCACTCTCTTTGGAAAATGCTGGTTATCTGAGGGTCTGATATTGCACAGTCAGTTTTTGACTTCCCCTGTCCCTTCGAAGGAGAGAGAAATACAAGTGTAGTTACTTGTGTATGCAGTTGTGATACCTGGTGTTGGAAGCTGTATGGGGGAGGCTGAGAGTGTTGCTCATAACTCACTGGCTTTGTAATTAAACTCTCTTTTTATTAAAGCTGAAATTCTTAAAGGCCCCTGCCTGTGTGGGACTGGAAATTATTTATCACAGAAATTGTCTACTTTGCTATAAAAGTGTTGACATATTATTCTGTTCATGAGATCTAGACACTGTTTTTTAAAAAATATCTCTAGCTATAGATGTGCAGACATCATATGAACTTTCTTACTAATGTCAAATTTATTGAGCTCTCTGTGTGTGTGTGACACTAATGTCTCAAGCTTTTTTAAAAAAATTTTACTTGTTTGTTACAATGTTAGCTGTGGCCTTCTGAAAATAAAATAAAATAAAATGTTTACTTATTTGAAGTACCGAATGGGTGTTTCAAACTCACAAGAGTAGTTGGGGATCAAAAAAAAAGTAGATAAGAGAATATATTCCTTTGCCAAGTCCAGTCCATTTCATTCTGTGTCCCTAGCACTCCAGTGAAGGCAGTAGCCATCAGTTAAATAAACAAGCATTTCTACTGATGGCAGCAGCCTCAGTACACTTACATCCACCATGTTACTCTCTACTGAGGGATCTTTGCTGATGGAGCCTTAGTTGAGATTATCTAGACAGTTTTTTCTTCTATGTGGAGCCAATTACCATGTAACACATACGAAACTGCAACAAATAGACATCGAAATATATTAACAAAGATCTGTTTTAAATAAAAGGATGTGAAATGGTGGACAATGTCCTTGTTACTGATGCCTTTCTCACAATTTTTTTTACCATCACTTTAATTGGAGTGTTCAATATGATTGGATGCAAGTCTATCACCTTTGTTTTGTATTTGTTCCAGCTTCTTTGTTCCTTTCTTCCTCCTTTCATGCCACTTTTTGAGTAATTTGAACATTTCTTAATATTCCATTTTATCTCTTCTATTGAGTTTTTAGCTAGACACACTCACCGTGTGTGTGTTCAAGTGGTTTTTCTAGACATTACAATATGTGTCTTTAACTTATTACAGACCAACTTCAAATAGTAATATGTTACTTCTATACCATTACTGTAGATAGTTAATTTTACATATGATCACAAGGGAAAAAAATCAATACTATACCTATTATATTTATGTGAAGATTAGCTGTATTCAGATTTGCATTTTGCAATCAATGTGGGTGCAGAGCTCTCCTCTGCCTAATCACAGAATCGATTATGCAGTTCACAGACGTTTGTGTGGTTGCTGGTTGCCCGCTTACCTGAGTATTTCATTTCTTCGGAGACAATTACTCTTTTGTTTTTCTCTTTTGAAATAACGAATGCAAATGAAGAAGAAAATGAGAACTGTTAAGCAGAAATCTTTTTTTTTAAAGGGAAGCTGAATCAGGGCTGGTGAAGTGGCAGCTACGGTTCAGTGGCCCTTTTCACAATGAAGGTGATGAGAGACTTCACCTCTCAGTCACCGGTACCATTTTATCGAGGTTTGAGTTGACTAACTCATAGTCTGAGAATGTGAATGGATTGGAGAGGCTCAGCTTAGGGGTTGATTTCCCTTGGCGTAGATCGGCGTGTCATTTGCAAATGAATCCCTTCTTGCTGTCCGGCATGACACATGTGCCATGTCCCGTTTAACCCCTATGTGTCTACCACAGAAGTCAGCGTTGCGTGGATCGGGGGTATAGGGGACTTCCGGCCCAGTGCCATGTAGCTAACTGCTTAGTACATATTAGTAATCAAAGGTGGATCTTAATGAATCCACTATTTTATCTGGATATTTTGAATGCTCTCTATGCAGACTGGTCCTCGTTGGAAACCAGTTCTCTTGACTACCAAAGGAACAAATTAAAAAAAAAAAATCAACATTTGGTACCTATACAAATAGAATGAAATATTTCCTTTGCTTAAAAAAGGCTTGGTTGGAACCTTATGTTGAATCTTGTAAAATTCCATTTGTTGTTACTTTACAATGAACACGAATTTGTGTTACATATCACTGTGTGTGCATGTAATTTTCATTTTAGTAGGCTGTCATATCTTATAGGAGGTTACACATGAGAAGTTTTTTTGGCTGATGAGCAAAATTAAAGGTAGAAAAAACTGTAACTGTGATGACTAAGAAGGGAAAGAAGGGCATGGCTTATTATTCAGAATTGACTTTTAAAGCACTTTTACCTGTTTAGCACATGTACACAGTCAGGGTCCTAATGTTTTGCTTTTAACTGGCTACCTGGTACAGTTGCTTTCCAGGTTCTCATCAGGAAATACAATCTCAAACTCACTGCCATTAATACCTTTTGAAAGCCCTGAAGAGAGAAAAAATATTTATGGAGGATTGCCTGAAGTATTTGTTGTCCATCCATTTTTTAGATAAGTCATCATCAACCTGTTGTCTTACAGACCCCTGGGAGAATGTGGAGTTATTGCAAGGTTGTCTGCAAATCCTTTACTGAAGGTATTATTATTTCTGTCATAGTTATCTGTAAGGACACAACAGTGACATTGAATATTCTGTTTAAGGGAACAGAGCCTTTTCCAACACCCGGATCTTTACTTAAAAGAAGAAAATCATGTGATAAACGCAATCAGTGATGGGATCTGGAATGGGAGTTGCCAGTCTTTGAACTTAACTACTTGTGCTTTAAGCCTCACTTTAGCGTCATAGAACCATGGCACATTAAATGCTGGAAAGGACCCCACGGGGTCAGGTAGGTCACTGATGGGACATCTGCATTGTGAGTGTGGGCAGTGTGGCATTTCCCACTGGCGGTGGTGCATTTTCTGGGATGCTCAAAGCTGTTATTCGTAGTTGAAAACAATAGAGGTGCCTGAAACATTTGCTTTAAGTGTTGATTTTTACAAAATCAGTGCGTAATTATTTTATTTTATTTTGTTTTGTTTTTGAGATGGGATCTCACTCTGCGTTCTGTGCTAGAGTGCAA
This sequence comes from Alouatta palliata, assembly GCA_004027835.1. NCBI lineage: Eukaryota > Metazoa > Chordata > Mammalia > Primates > Atelidae > Alouatta > Alouatta palliata. Next base: position 56,252 of record PVKV010010910.1, read on the forward strand.
TGGCATGATCACGGTTCACTCCAGCCTCGACCTCCCAGGTTCAAGCAATCCTTCCCACCCAGCCTCCCAAGTAGCTTGGACCACAGGCACATGCCATCACACCTGGCTAATTTTTGTATTTTTAGTGGAGACGGGGTCTTGCCATGTTACCCAGGCTGGTCTCGAACTCCTGGGATCAGACAATCCTCCCACCTTGGCCTCCCAAAGTGCTGGGTTTAGGGCTGTGAGCCACTGTGCCTGGCCAGAAAGTAATTTTAAACCAAATTCCCACGTTTGAAATGAAACAGTGAGGGCAGCAGTTTGCAAGGATGAGTTCTGTAAGGGTGTCCCGTGACTGGGGGCATCAGAGGAGCCGCTGCTGACTCCGCACCCCCAGAGCTGAACGGCAGCAGCCACCACGGCAGCGTGTGTAGCCACATGTTACTTAATTTAAGCCCACAGTGAACTGTGCGTTAAAGGAGGGAAGCATAAGGAGCACTGAATCTGAAAAAAAGTTAAAGGAGCCCCCAAATTATGGTAATTCTGCCAATTGACCTCAAAATGCTCCTCATCAAATCCGCACATCGCAAATCTGCTCTGAATTCTGATACACACATCAGGATGCTTCTAGTTCTTTTAAATGCTGATAGTCAAAAGGGGAAATAGAATAATAATTATATCCAACTGGGCTCTTCATTTACGGAAAATTAAAACTATCCACATGGGCAGTGTGAAAGTGCTTGCGTATAGTAATGTGAAACCTTCTTTGTCATGTTGTCATTTAGAAACAAAACGATTTATAAAAAATTTTTAACACAAAGTATAAGACTTCCAAACATCTAGTCCTGAAGGCAGTTTTTAATTTACATCAGATGTAGTTAGATGTATTAACCAGGTTTTCTTTTCCTTTTTTTCTTTTGAGACAGAGTCTCGCTCTGTTGCCCAGGCTGGAAGTACAGTGGTGCAATCTCAGCTCACTGCAACCTCCACCTCCCGGGTTCAAGCAATTCTCCTGCTCCAGCCTCCCAAGTAGCTGGGATTACAGGCAGGTACCACCATGCCCAGCTAATTTTTGTATATTTAGTAGAGATGGAGTTTTGCCATGTCTGCCAAGCTGGTCTGGAACTACTGGACTCAAGTGATCTGCTCACCTTGGCCTCCCAAAGTGCTGGGATTACAAATCTAAGTCACTGTGAAATATTGATGTAGATTAATTTTAGGAAAACAAAAAGAAAAGTAAGCTTAGGTAACACAACAATATGTATTATTTTATTAAAAAGTAAATAAAATAGACTGGGTGTGGTGGCTCACACCTGTAATCTCAGCACTTTGGAAGGCCAAGGTGGATGGATCACCTGAGGTCAGGAGTTTGAGACCAGCCTGGCCAACATGGTGAAACCCCATCTCAATCAATCAATCAATCAATAAAAATCCTCCTTGACATTTAGCCTCTCTCTACGTATAAATATAAATATAAAAAGCATAGAAAAAGGTCTGAAAGGACACATACTATGTTGTTAACAGCAGTTACCTCTGAGAAAGAAAACAGCTTCAGAATAAGTGGGGAGCAATTAAGGAGACTCAAAAACATGTGTCTATGTGTTTACTCATGCAGCAAACCTGCACATTATGCACATGTACCCCTGAACTTAAAAGCTGAAAATTAAACAAAGAAAATATGTGTTTATGTACTATTACTGCTTTAGTGATACTAATAATGATAGGAAGCAAAAAGCTAAGGGGCTGTGGTGGTCATGAGAATGTGCCTCTTAGATTTCCTGCTGCCAGTGAAATTGATCATTGGTTGATGGTCTAAGCTTCTTCCCCCTGAAATCCATCACAGTGTTTTCGGTCCAGGCCACACTTCCCATGGGCTGCTCCTAGCTAACAACTGAACATTAAAGGCAGGTAGGGGGATACTAAGGGAGGCCTGTTCCTGGGAAATAGAGGGACTTTTCTGATGGGTAACTTTGGCTTGAGGACTCCCTGTTGGCTTTAGCAAAACTTTCACTGAGTTTGTTCCCTCCCTCCCTGCTTCCCTTCTTTCCTTTCCCCTTCTTTCCTATCTCCCTTCTTCCCTTTTCCTGTTCCTCCCTTCCTCTCTTCATTCTCCCCCTCTACTTTATTTCCTTCCCTCCTGTTCTTCCTGCGCCTGCCTCCTTCCCCACTGGCATCCCAGTTGGAAAGCAATCCCATCCTTCTCCAGCTCCCTCCCCAGCTTCCCTCACTCATGTTTCCAGTCAGTGTCTTGCACCTTTAATCCTATCTTGGTGTCTATTTTCTAGAGGACCCAGACTAACACAATGTTTTTCAAAAAGCCATTTGTAAAGTTAATTATAGACGAAAAGCCATTTATGATGTTATTTATAAAGCCATTTTAGATGAATAGCCATTTATAAAGTTAATAATAGACAAAACCTAACATTGTACAGTAAGGGCACTACAGCATGCTGGTATACTGGTGGCCAGCATAGGAAAATGTACATTAGAGATAGGGCTTTCTCTCCACACTGTGAGGATTTACAATATATGTAAGTTAAATTTATTCTAGTTAAAAGCGTTACTTGGGCCCTCGGGATTGACGTCTTTGTTATCAGCCAGTTGAGATATTTAATATAAACAGCATATGTTAAATTTATAGATGCAATTTAAAATTTTCAAAGAAGTATAACGTCCAGAGTTTGTGAAGGGAACTAAATATTCGTCAACACCCTTAAAGGTGATTCTTAATAAATTAAAATTAATTTATTTTATAAATAAAATAGTAAGACATGAAGTAGTTCTTAAAACTTAAGGAAAAAAATAGGCTTTTGAATTTGGAAACTTAATTAGAAATAAGTATTTATTAGTGAGAAAATAGTAAACGTAGTTGAATGGTAGTTTCTATACACTGAAATCATCCTCAAGAGTACCAACATGCTTTCGTTTTGTAAAGATTAAGCTGGGATTTCCACATGAATGGTAGACAGTAGTGTGCTGGTAAATATCTAACAACAGTAGATATGCAAAAATATATGTACATAATTTATTATAAATTTTGCTGATATGAAGGTTGTGCAGCACACAATTTACACATAGTAATATCAACTCTAATTGTAAATTTTTACATAGTTGATTCTCACAGAACACTTTCATTGATTTTTGCCAAATTCATGTATTCATAACCAGCCTATGATTTGACAATAGGAATTGTATTCCAATCCACTAACTTTTTTCCCAATAAATTAATTTTCATGACATCTATATGTACCATTGTCAAACTATTTCTCATCTTTATGCAAATAATATTCATTAAACTAAAATTTCCTTGAGTTTTAGTGGTACTTTCGAGTTTGATCTGTGTTATTAGCCTTTTCTTCTTTAAGTGTAGACACTGACAGCAATAAATTAAGTCCTGACTTGCAGGGTTTGCCAGTTTCCATGGTGTAAATGCTCCCTTGATTTCAAGGCACCAACGTGAGGTCACTGAATGCACAGAAGTACATTATTCAGTGGTATTGCCACTCCATTGATGCAGTAGGCTTGAATAACCTGGAGACCCATAGATAGTAGTAGATACAGTAAAATGCAGTAAAATTATTAAGGGCTGATGACTTTTGAGTTATTATTGCTTTTGTTTTAAATAATCTCCATTTAATTGTAAATGTATACAATTCAGTTGTTAATAATGTCTGGATTTAACAACCAGGTTGCAAAATTCTTGAGCATCTAGCGTTGGCTCTTATGAGCTGGTACAAGCTGGCTCCAGCATAGCAGTAATAGTAGGGGATGGCAGGGCTTCAGTTTTAGAGAAATACAGTGAGCCAAAGGCTCAGTCTCTTAATGACAGTAGGAGGAGGAGCTAGAGAAAGAGGCTGATATGGTTTGCATTTGTGTCCCTGCCCAAATCTCAGGTCGAATTGAAAGAAAGTCCTGGTGGAGGTAATTGGATTATGGGCTGGATTTTCCCCTTGCTGTTCTTGTGGTAGTGAGTGAGTTCTCACGATATCTGATGGTTTATGTGGCACATCCCTCCTCACTCTCTCTTTCTCCTACCACCATGTGAAGAAGGTCCTTCCTTTCCCTTTGCTTTCGCCATGATTGTAACTTTCCTGAGGCCTCCCTGTCATGCTTCCTGATAAGCCTGTGGAACTGTGAGTCAATTAAACCTCTTTTCTTTATAAATTACCCAGTCTCAGGTAGTTCTTTGTAGCAGTGTGAAATGGACTAATACAAAGGCATAGCCAGATGCTAGGATTGTTCAAAGAAGCAGGTTTGGTTTATGTCACTTTTTCCTGTTCAATGCCGCTCACAGTGGCTCCTGGTGATCATCATTGCCACCAGCTAATCTACACCTCAGAATTCAAGATTGGATTATTGTTCTGTCTCCCAGCAGTCATCCTGCCTCAGATTCTTTCCTCACTAGTCCACTCTACACTCAGCTTCCAGAATAATCTTCTCAAACACATCTTTGTATGCGTTCTTTCCCATATTGCCAGCCCCTGGATAAATTCAATACCAAGAAATCTGTTTTTTACGTTTTTCAAAATTGCACACTGACCTTTCCACTGTGTCCCTACATATGTGCATTTCAACTCATTCCCCTATTCTGAAGAACTGACCTTTCCCCTATTGGTTGTTGAATAGGCCAATTGCATTTCAGCTGCTTAGGCTTTGCAACCACCACTGCCTTGTTGTAAATTTTTTACTCCACATAATTGCTTACTTGCAACCTGTTCTTCGCATATGAATCACACCAAATTCTAAATACTCCAGAAACCATTGTCAAAATGAAACTTTCTCATCTGAACACTTGTACCTTTTTTTAGGCATATGTTATCATACAGTTTTATATATTTCCACACTCATATCTAGGTCAATATGTGCCATGGTGCCCTACTGAAAGCTTAACCTCTTGGGGCCAGAGATGGTAGATATTTGACAAACATTTCTTGCTGATGACCAGAGCTTGATCATCAGCTCCACACTTGATCAAGAGTGGAGTACTCCTTGATGGAGTTGTGTTATTTGACCAATTGTTTTCTGACACATTTTTTTCCCTTTACTGTTTATTTCTTCATCCTTAGCTTCTCTTTGTAATGGATGGAAATATGAAGCTTCTTTGCACATTGATTGCCCTTTGTATCAGTCTGCTTGGGCTGTCCTAACAAGATATCATGGACTGGGTGGCTTCCACAACAGACATTTATTTTCTCATAGTTCCAGAGGCTGGAAGTACAAGGTCAGGGTGTGGACAGTGCTGGCATCTGGTGAGGGCTCTCTTCCTGACTTGCAGACAGTTGCCTTCTCGTTCTGTCCTCATGTGGCCCTTCTTCTGTATTTGTGAAGAGAGAGAGACCCCTGGTGTCTCTCCCTCTTCTTTTTTTTCATTGTTTTCCATTTTTTTTCTCTCTCTCAGCAGAATCAACTTCCTCTTCTTATAAGGACACCCATCCTATCAAATTAGGCCTACTCTTTTGACCTCATTTAAACTGAATTGCCCTCTTAAAGTCCGTATCTCCAAATACAGTCACACAGGAGGCTGGGGCTTCGACATATGAATTTTAGGGGGGTATAATTTAGTCCTTAATGTCTTTTAAATTGCATTTGTATTTTTCAAAATAACGTTTTGTTTCCCTTTATTTATAAAATGATGCTGTATCTTTCTCTCCTCCACCCCCGAAAAAAAAAAAAAAAACTGAGTGAATTTATTATTAAAATCAAGAACAGAAAGCCTCTGCAGCCCTCCATGCTGCGCACCAGTAGCAGCAGGGAGGCAATCGCATGGTGGTTTGGAGCACAGGCTCCCAAGCCGCACTGCTGTGGATTCGACCTGACCCTGCCGTTTGGCAGCTGTGTGACCTGGAACATGTTAACCTCTCTTTGTTTCTGTGTTTTTATGTCCAAAATGGGAATGATAACAATGGTTCTACCTCATAGGAAAGTGTTGAGTGTTGTAGGGGAGATTAAATGAGCTAACATGTGTAAAGCACCTGCAACATTAACTCTGATTATGTCTACTTTAGATCTCTCCTCACTGTAAATGCCTGTAGAAGTATTTGTGTGTCTCTATAGCACCCCAGTCAGGCAAGCAATAGTAGGGGAACATCATTGAATGCTTGTGTTGATTCAAGGGTACCATATTGCTTTCAAAAAAGAGCCAGTCCATAGGCCGGGTGTGATGGTTCATGCCTGTAATTCCAGCACTTTGGGATGCCAAGGCAGGTGGATTACCTGAGGTCAGGAGTTCGATACCAGCCCGACCAACATGATGAAGCTCCATTTCTTAAAAAAAAAAAAAAAAAAAAGCCAGTCTAAATTAGTAGAAGCCCTGATGAGCTGCTGAGGAGGATTCTGGCTAAGGTCCACATGCATCACCTGCCACATATGTCCAATTCCCCTGAGTTCAGCAAGTGTTTATTTATAATTAACATGCAAGATTATGTCCAGTGCAAAAAAAAAAAAAAAGATGTGCACAGTTATTACTGTCAGCACAAAAGAGGGGCTCTTGGGCTTAGGCTGAAGGTGTGGGGAACATCTGGAAGGACTTCCTGAAAGTGGTAGCGTCTGAGCTAAAGTTGGAAGAACAAGTAGAAATTGGGATTAAAGTGTCTACTACCAATAATATGCTGAGTTGATATTGTTTTCAGAAGAAAATTCAACAGTATTTCTTTGCAGTGAAAATTATCTTATCTTAGAATTAGCAGCTGTTGAGAACCAGATGGCAGAAGATTCCAGCAAAAATAGCAGACACTGTGACTTTAAAAATATTCCTAATTTTAAAAATGATTTATTAAAAATGAGTCAAAATCCTATTTTTACAGGACAAACAGGAGAAAGCAATCCCTTATTTAGTTGGTAATTTTAGATGTCATCCAGCTATGAATTTCACGTATTTCTTCATTCCATGAATATTTTTGGCTACCTACTATGTACCAGGGGACTGAGGATATAGTGAGGAGTACATCAGACTTGTGGTCTTTGCCTTCATGAGTGTAGGGGATCTAGAGGAGGAGAGATAAACAAAAAAAAGTATGATGACTATTAAGCCAGGAGAAGTTCCAGAAACCTTCAAAACATGATGATAAAATTACTCATAATTCTGTTAGTCTAACTGCACTTAATTTCTTCTCTCTCTCTTCTTTTTTGCATTTTTTTCCTCCTTGCACGCTCACTTTTTACAGTCTTCCAGTCATGGTGTAAGACTTCCTCAGCATTCACTACCACGGCTTCATTACCACGGCTAAATAAATCCCAGCTGTTACTCACCCTGGAGCGTGTTAGACAGTTGCCGAAGCGAGAAGCATCTCCATTGTACATCCATTTTCCGGGGTGGCTGTTATTTGTGATTTTGAATTTAGGGCTTATAGTTGATACCATTGTTTGTTGTTACCAATGGTGACTTCATTGCCGCATGTCTCCCCAAGCTGGCAGTGGCCCTGGCATCTCATTTTGCCTCAGATTCAATTGCTCTGGAGCATGACCCTCTGTGATCATTTCAATTAGTGTTCAGCAAAGAATCCCCCCTCTCCCCTCCTACCATAGGCAGAGTATACTTCTCTGTCTTGTTGACTTTGGACTTGACATATGACTTGCCTTGGCCAAAAGACTGATAGCAGATGTACCATGAGCTGAGGCCTTAAATGTGCTTACACATTTCTCTTGGCTCTTATGCTCTGGGGATCCACCCTAGGAAGTGATTGTCCCAGGTAGCCATTGGTCTGGGGAGGATGAGAGACATGTGGAACAGGTCTGTACCCAACCCCCATGCGAGTCCAGCTGATCTTACCCATAGTGGAGTCACTTGGGGGAGCTCAGACTCAGTCAGTGCTTTGCTGCAGAACACTGAGTTTGGACAGTTTGTTCTGCAGCACTGTGGTGGCAAGAGATGACTAAATTCAGTGTCTCTTTGATGCCCCTCTCCAGGGCATCTCTAGTGAATTTTATATATGCCATAGGGTCTACATATTAACACTATATTTTACATGAATCTAGCAATTTTTACATTCTGTAGTACTATGCATTTATTCAACAATCATCATGTTAAACCTTTACTAGAGCCAGGCACCATGGAAGCAAGAGAGATGAAGGGTATACAGCCCCTGCTCTCTTGGACTTTACAGTCCAATAAGGGAGATGGGCTTAAGTGACCACATAAACTAAATGCCTGATTACAAAGTGAGATAAACTCCCTGAACACAGTTGTGTAAGTGCATTAATAAGGAAACTTGGCCAGGCATAGTGGCTCACGCCTGTAATCCCAGCACTTTGGGAGGCCGAGGCAGATGGATCACAAGGTCAAGAGATCAAGACCTTCCTGGCCAACATGGTGAAACCCTGTCTCTACTAAAAATACAAAAATTAGCCGGACGTGGTGGTACATGCCTGTGGTCCCAGCTACTCGGGAGGCTGAGGAGGAAGAATCACTTGAACCCAGGAGGTAGAGGTTGCAGTGAGCCTAGATTGCGCCGCTACACTCCAGTCTGGTGACAGAGCAAGACTGTGTCTCAAAAAAAAAAAGGAAACTTGACCTAGACTAGGGAGTCTGAAGGTCTGCTATGGAAATCTATGGGACTAATTTCCATAGTTATCCATATGGATGAGTAATAATATTAATATTTGTAACAATCATTACTTTAAAAAATACCTTACTTGTTGCTAGATGCTGCTTTAAGGGCTTTAAAAACACCGACTTGCTTAGTCCTCAGAACTCCTTTGTCACTGGCAATTAGTCCAGTGAAGAGCAAGGGTGATATCTGAGGCCACATCCTGGGCCTGAGGAAGCCACAAAAGGAAAGGCCTTGGAATATGTGGGAACTCTGAACATTTGGAGCTCACGGCTGTAATCCAAGCACTTTGGAGGCCAAGGCGGGCGGATCACCTGAGGTTGGGAGTTCAAGACCAGCCTGACCAACATGGTGAAACTCGGTCTTAAAAAAAAAAAAAGAAGAAGGATGCTCAGTGTTGCTGAGGGCAGAGAGCCTGGGGGAGAAGATAAAATGGTGAGGATGCCAGGGTTAGCCTTGGAGGGCCTTCGTTTACCTTAGCAAGGATTTTGATCTTCCTGCGAACAAGGAGAAACCACTGAAGGGTTTTAAGTAGGATTTGGAATAAGTGGTGTGATAAGATTAACATTTAGTACAGATAGTTTAGGCTGCTCATTGGAGAATGAATCAGAGAAACTCAAGGACGGATGAAGGAAGATCAGTAAAGAGGATCTTGCATTAAACCAGGTGTGAAATGATGACACTTAAATTAGGGTGATGGAGAAGGAAACAAAGATAAGACATATTTGAGTGGTATTAGGGGATGACATTTGCAAATTTTATTATTATTATTATTACTATCATCATCGTCCATCATTATGGAGTGGACTGTTGTGATCATAGCTCACCCTAGTCTCAAACTCCTGAGCTCAAGCGATCCTTCCATCTCGGCCTCCTAAGTCGTTCAGACTGCAAGTGCATGCCACCACACCCAGCTAATTTTTAGTTTATTCTAGTTATTTATTTTATTTAGAGACAGGGTCTCACTTTGTTGCCCAGGCTGGTCTCAAACTCCTGGCTTCAAGTGATCCTACTGCCTTGGCCTAGCAATGTGCTGGGATTACAAGCATGAGCCCTCATGCCCAGACAGAGCTTAATTATTTACTAGAAACTCTCAGTGTTATTTATTAGATTCTCTGTTGAACGTCAACATTTTACACTTATCTCTGTAATCCCCATGTTGGGCTTCCCACAGGAGGCACAGAGCTTGGAGAAGGAAGTGGTTTTCTGGTTCCTCTTCAGAGGACGGAGGGGAGAACTTCTGCCTGCAGTGAAGGTTGTTGCAGGTGGCATTGAAGGTGGTGAATGAATCTCTGACGGGAGAGCACACGTTCTGGGTTTGCACCTAGTGGTCACCACTTGGAAATGGTATAAACCTGACATATAAAAGTGCATAACAGTAATCCCAGCACTTTGAGAGGCCGAGGCAGGCAGATCACGAGGTCAAGAGATTGAGACCATCCTGGCCAACATGGTGAAACGCCGTCCCTACTAAAAATACAAAAAAATTAGCTGGGCGTGGTGGCATGTACCTGTAGTCCCAGCTACCCGGGAAGCTGAGGCAGGAGAATTGCTTGAATTCGGGAGGCAGAGGTTGCAGTGAGCCGAGCCTGCGCCACTGCACTCCAGCCTGCTGCCTGGCGACAGAACAAGACTCTGTCTCAAAAAAAAAAAAAAAAAGTGCATAATATTTCTACAATTCAGTATTAAAAGCTCCAATTGTATTTTTTTTTTTTTTTTAGATGGAGTCTCTCTCTGTTGCCCACGCTAGAGTGCAATGATGTGATGCGAGGCCCGCTGCAACCTCTGCCTCTTGGGTTCATGTGATTCTCCTGCCTCAGCCTCCCAAGTAGCTGGGATTAGAGGTGCCTGCCACCCCCTCCCCGCTGGCTAATTTTTGTATTTTTAGTAGAGACGGGGGTTTTACCAGGCTGGTCTCGAACTCCTGACTTCAAGTGATCCAACTGCCTCGGCCTCCCAAAGTTCTGGGATTACAGGTGTGAGCCACCGTACCTGGCCTGTTCTTGAAATATTATCATTTTAGATTTCCATGAAGGAATCAAAGGCTTATGTGGAGAATACTGAATAATCTGAAGGATATTTTTAGTGCTAAGCCTTCCCACAGTGATTTAGGATGAATTTCATGTTGGTTTTTCAAGGTTTGGGAGGCTATTCAGCTCTTCTCTGGGAGCTAAGTGTCTGTCCACTTAATGTTCCCTAGTCGTAGAAGTGTAAGTGTCTTTAGTCCTGAGTGTAAGTGTTAAACCTAAAATAAATGCAAATATAAGGGAATTGAACTCCATTCTGTTTGCCTTCTCCATCTAAAAGGAAATCTGATTTTGGATTAAAATGCATTTTGGAATATATTTGAACATTTTAGGTAATAAATAGGTTATGAATAGTTTGCTTCTGGTAGGTTTTTCCTGAGCATTTAAAAATTGAATTTCCAGGTAGAATTATTTGATCATAATTCTGAGATACTGATACCATTTCATATAACACCTTTAATACAATGCTTTCTAAGGAAAAAAATGGGAGTGTATTTAATACATAAGGCATTTGGTATCAAAAACATAGTTTTAATATTGAAATATAATATTTATTATATAAATATAGAAGCATTCTGTATGTATTAGTTTCCTGTTATACGACAACACATTCCTGCAAATTTTGGTGGCTTAAAACGAATACACATGTATTCTCTTACAGTCCTGGAGGTCGTTAAGTCTGAAATCAGTTTCCCTGAGCCAAGATCAAGGTGTCGGCAGGGCTGCACTTGCTCCGGAGGTTCAGGGGAAGCATCCGTTTCTTGCCTTTTCCGGCTTCTAGACCCACATTCCTTGCATTCTCTGGCGCTGTCCCCGTTCTCCATCTTCAAAGCCAGCAGCGTGGCACCCACTCTCTCTGACTCTGCTTCCGCCGGCTGGCATCTCACAGCTTTCTTCTCTTCCGTGTCAAACCTCCTGCCGCCTCTCTCTTACAAGGAGACTTGGATCGTGTTTAGGTCCCAGCAAGATAATCCTGGATTATCTTCCCACTTCAACATCCTTAATCACATCTGCTAACTCTATTCCACGATGAATGGTGACATTCACAGGTTCCAGGGATGGGGACGGGATGCTTTTGTAGGCCATTACTCAGCCGGCCACAAAGTCTGAAGGCAGCGCTGTTCAGTTTCATCGGCGAGTTATGACTTTGTGCACCAAGGCGGGTACAACAACTAGATACCTTTTTATACAAATGTGGTAACGTACACATAAGATTTCCTATTTTTACCGTTTTTAGGTATAAATTCAGTAGCATTAAGTACTTTCACATTGTTGTGTAACCATCACCACCATCCACCTCCAGAACTGTCTCATCTTCTCAAGCTGACACTCTGTATCCATCAAACCGCCATCCTCCATTCTCCCCCTCCCCCAGTCCCTGGAACCACCATTCTGCTTTCTGTTTCCATGAATTTGCCTGTTCTGAGCACTACATATAAGAGGAATCGTTCAGTATTTAGCCTCTTGTAGACACATTTTAAAAATATCTTTTGAACTTGTTCCCTTAATGTTCCCTAGTCTTAGAAGTGTTCTTACTTGAGTGTAAGTGTTAAACCTAAACTCTATATGTAGATCTATACTACAAATACTCACAAATCATTTAATTTGTGACCTGCCTGCTGGTTAGGGCGACATCTAATGTAAAAGTTAAATGTAACTGGAAAGAATCACCAACATTCCTTCCTGTTAACATTTCCGAGGATAGGCAGGGGGCATGGTGGCTCACGCCTGTAATCCCAGCACTTTGGGAGCCAAATCAGGCAGATTACCTGAGGTCAGGAGTTTGAGACCAGCCTTGCCAACATGGTGAAACTCTGTCTCTACTAAAAATACAAAAATTAGCCAGGCGTGGTGGCACGTGCCTGTAGTCCCAGCTACATGGGAGGCTGAGGCAGGAGAATTGCTTGAACCCCTGAGGCAGAGGTTGTAGTGAGCAGAGATTGTGCCACTGCACTCTAGCCTGTATGACAGAGCGAGCCTACGTCTCAAAAAATAAAAAAAAAGGAAAAAGAATTTCCAAGGATAATTTCTAGAATCTGCAGGAGGCCCTGACTTCTATTACCCTGACAAAGAAAAAGAATATCAAAATTTATTTTTATTTTATTTTTTGAGATGGAGTCTCACTGTCACCCAGGCTGGTGTGCAGTGGCATGATCTTGGCTTACTGCTACTTCCACCTCCTGGATTCAAGCGATTCTCCTGCCTCTGCCTCCCAGTAACTGGGATTACAGACACTCACAATCATGCTGGCTAATTTTCCTATTTTTATTTAGAGACAAGATTTCATCATGTTGGCCAGGCTGGTCTTAAACTCCTGACCTCAAATGATACACCCGCCTCGGCTTCCCAAAGTGTTGGGATTACAGGCATGAGCCAACACGCCTGGGCCCAAATTTCCTTTTAAAGACAAGATTGATGTCAATAACAGATACCATTTGTGAAAACATTTCCAGGTTTCCCATAGTCTACTTTTGCTTTCTCTGTTAAAAGAATTGGGTAAGGATGGGATTGGCCTGCAGCACACGTGCAAAACAAATAGCTCCAAAATAAACACAGATCATTCCAGTATTAGAAGCGTCGAATAATGATGTAAGTATAGATGGTCCTGAAAACTCCTGACAACTGTTTTTCTGGTGAAAGGAGGGATGGGCAAAATTTCCTCACCTTTTGACTACACGATTTACACAAGTAGACAGAACACATTCCATCTACCCCCACCAATAAAAAGTTATTAGTGGTAAATTTGTTGAGCTAAAACATCACATTGTAGGTTATTTAAAAATAAAAAGTGGGTATCAATGGATTGATCGGCTGCTCATCCATTCATTGATTCGTTTATCACATATGTATTGAGAGCCCACTTGGTGCCAGGCTTTCTGTTCTAGCTCTGAGGATTCAGCAGGAAAGAGACAGGCAGGGTCACAGCCCTCATGGAGCGTATATCCTTTTAAGGTAGAGAGAGATAGATAAATAAGTAGGCAATAATTGAACATATTATGCCAGACTGAGATAGGAGCAGTGAAGGAAATAGAGCGGTATACCAGGAACTGTGTGAGTTGAGAGCTGAGGGGTTCTGTTGTAGATAGAGCAATCCCACATCATCCAAAGGAACCAGCCAAGCATGAGGAGAAACAGCAACTCCAATGGCCATGAAATGGGACGAGCTTGGTGTGTTTGAAGAACAAGTCCGGCATGTCTGGAGCAGTGAGGAAAGAGTGGAATAAGACAAGTTGGAGAGGTTGGCTGCAGTTGGATCCAGCTATTCATCTGTCCGTCTGCCTGTATTTAGCCACACGTTCTTTTATTTATCTACTCTCCCCATCAAAAGTCATTCGGGACAACTTATAAAAATACACAAGATAAAATGTACAAATAAGAGAAGGGGAGGCCAACTGGAAAAATAAAATTAGGAGAAGATGAACATGTAAAACACATGTCATGACACCTGTAGTCATGAAAAGGATTCTGAAAATTTAGTTCTGAGTTTCCCAGCAGTCAAAACAAAAGAAAAATACCACCAGATATGTGATTCATAGTGTCTACAAGATAAAAATAAACTATTTTCTTAGAAGAAACATTTCACCCTGTCCTGAGAGTTGAGAGAAACTTCTTTATGGTATTTGCGGTGGGTTTTGTATTGTGTCAATTTACCTAAGTGGAGGAGCCCCTTCTCTGTGTGGCTCTGGGCAGAATTGGCTGAAAGAGAACATGGTGCAAGACTGAGAAGGCAGAAGTGAATCCACAGCTATTTTCTGTAGGTTAACAGAGTTAGATGTAGTTGAGGAAGAGACACAGAGATGCCAGCAGGTTCCAACTCACGTTTGCTCTCCTTTCTGTCTGCATCTAGCTCTTTCTGCCTGAAGACAAGAACAACTCCACCCTACCGGCAGGTGCAACAGCAACGGCCTTCTCTAGTGTCTCCATGCCTGCCTCCAGCACCTAGATGAACCTGGTTTTCTACAGTGCCCTGGAAGCTCCCACTCTCCCCCTATGGCAGTGTCACAGGAGGGTCAGTAAATGACACGTCCCTGAACTTTCAACCTCCTGCCTCCTTCGACCGTGTAATGTCCAAGTCCTATAATAGATCCCTCAATCTGTGATACTTACCGTGGTTCTGCTTCTCAATTCAAACCCTGACTGAGATGTGGTCTCATGAGGGGACATTGTAGGGTGTGATGAAAGTCACCCCACAATATCCCCATGGTAAACACACAGAATAGCTGTGAATTTCTCTTAGAGAACCGAGGACATGAGCAAAACTGGATTGGCTGCCAGGCTGAAGAGACCCCAAGGGGAACAGAAGAGGATGGAAGCGGCTCCCTGGATTGTCAGCCCATCACATATTCCTTTAGCGCTACCTGCCATGTCAGTTCCGAACTCAGCTGCAGGCGGTCATAAGCTACTTATAAAGTAGCTGTCATGACTGGGGAACTGAATTTTAAATTTTAATTGATTTAAGTTTAAATGTAAAAACTAATAACTTGAGTCTGTTGTTGAAAAACCTTTGGGTATGATTCAGAACAACTTGGGTATATTTTCAACTTGAAAGTTTATGAAACCTAAATTGGCCAGGCTCAGTGGCTCACACCTGTTATCCCAGCACCCTGGGAGGTCAAGGCAGGTGAATCACTTGAGGTCAGGAGTTCGAGACCAGCCTGGGCAACATGGTGAAACCCCATCTCTACCAAAAAATAAAAAAATTAGCCAGGTGTGGTAGTGTGTGCCTATAATCTCAGCTACTCAGGAGGCTGAGGCAGGAGAATTGCTTGAACCAGGGAGGCAGAGGTTGCAGTGAGCCAAGATCACACCACTGCACTCTAGCCTGGGCGACAGAGCAAGACTCTGTCTCAAAAAAAAAAAAAAAAAGAAACCTAAATCCATGTCAACTATTTCTGACAAAAAAGTTGAGATGGCCTGTGAGTATAAAATAAATTCTGGGGCCGGGCGCAGTGGCTCACACCTGTAATCCCAGCACTTTGGGAGGCCCAGGTAGGTGGATCACCTGAGGTCAAGAGTTCGATTCCAGCCTGGCCAATATGGTGAAACCCCATCTCTACTAAAAATACAAAAAATTAGCCAGGCATGGTGGTGGGCATCTGTAATCCCAGCTACTCAGGAGGCTGAGACAGGAGAATTGTGTGAACGTGGGAGGTGAGTGAACAAGTGAGCTGAGATCATGCCATTGCACTCCAGCCTGGGCAACAGAGTAAGACACCATCTAAAAACAAAATTCTGTATTTTGAAGACTTTGTATGGAAAAAATGCAAAATACCTAATTCATAATTTTGTATATATTTTTAATTAAATAAAATATATTAATAAAAATTCAACAGTTTCTTTTTACCTTTTTACAAGAAAATGTACATTATGTATGTGGCTGGCATTGTATTTCTACTAGACAGAGGTACTCTGGAACTCAGGGCACCCTGGGTGAGATGACTTGTTATTTGTACATCTTTCTGCCATCCGTAGGGACTGACTCGCCTCCTGGAAACATGGCTGGAATTAGTCTGATGCTGTTAAGAGGTAGTGTAACTATGGGCCGTTCAGTTTGGATCAGATCTTGTCAGCACACCACGGGTAATATTTCCACTGAACTGAAGACATGAATGAGAGACAAAACTACAAGCTAAGAGACACATTCACAATCAAGGGAAAAAAAAGACATCTCTCTCACTTTTTTTTTTTTGTGAAAAATTTTGTTGGGGAATTTCTGTTATTTATTTATTTATTTATTTTTGAGACAGAGTCTTGCACTGTTGGAGTGCAAGACTGGAGTGCAGTGGTGCAATCTTGGCTCGCTGCAACCTCCAAATCCCGAGTTCAAGTGATTCTCCTATCTCAGCCTCCCGCGTAGCTGGTATTACAGGTGCCCACCACCACGCCTGGCTAATTTTTTGTATTTTTAATAGAGACATGGTTTCACTATGTTGGCAAGGCTGGTCTCGAACTCCTGACCTCATGATCTGCCTGCCTCAGCCTGCCAAAGTGCTAGGATTACAGGTGTCAGCCACCTTGCCTGACTGGGGAATTTAAATCTCCGTATTTATTGCTGCTTGAGCATGATCAGGCCTCTATGGGGACATCTCAAATTCTGGTATAAAAAGCCCTTTTTTGTTGAAAAGAAAAAGAGATGGGGGACATTTTTATAAATGCTGATGTTAAGCACAAATTATATGCAAATAGAATTCCTCTGGGTATGTAATATTGAGTTTAGAGTTGAAATAGCTTTGGTAATGTGGCTACACTAATTGGTGCTCGTGAGGGGCAAACTGAGGTACTTTTGGATAAGAACACAGCTGGTGCGACTTCTAAAACTTTTTGCATTCATCAACAAATTTTTTGGTTTATCAGGCCCAGGGCCCACAGGGTGGTTGGAGGAGAGGCATAGGGGAACCACCCTGATCACTGATTACTCTGATTTTTCACTGTACTTACCTGTGAGTTGTAACCCTTCCCTTCC
>PVKV010010911.1:0-73258 GCA_004027835.1 Alouatta palliata
ATTCCTGGACACTTGCATCCTCCCAAGCCTAAACCAGGAAGAAGTTGAAACCCTGAATAGACCAATAACAAGGTCTGAAGTTGAGGCAGCAATTAAGAGCCTACCACCCAAAAAAAGCCCAGGTCCAGATGGGTTCACAGCCGAATTCTACCAGACATACAAAGAGGAGCTGGTACCATTCCTTCTGAAACTATTCCAACAATCCAAAAAGAGGAAATCCTTCCCAAATCATTTTATGAGACCAACATCATCCTGATACCAAAACCCGGCAGAGACTCAGCAAGAAAAGAAAACTTCAGGCCAATATCCATGATGAACATCAATGCAAAAATCTTCAATAAAATACTGGCAAACTGATTGCAACAGCACATCAAAAAGCTTATCCACCATGATCAGGTAGGCTTCATCCCAGGGATGCAAGGCTTGTTCAACATACGCAAATCTATAAACATAATCCACCACATAAACAGAACCAAAGACAAAAACCACATGATTATCTCAACCGATGCAGAGAAGGCCTTTGACAAAATCCAACAGCCCTTTATGCTAAAAACCCTCAATAAACTAGGTATTGATGGAACATATCTCAAAACATTAAAAGCTATTTATGACAAACCCACAGCCAATATCATACTGAATTGGCAAAAACTGGAAGCATTCCCTTTGAAATCTGGCACTAGACAAGGATGCCCTCTCTCACCATTCCTATTCAATATAGCACTGGAAGTTCTAGCCAGAGCAATCAGGCAAGAAAAAGAAATAAAAGGTATTCAAATAGAAAAGGAAGAAGTCAAATTGTCTCTATTTGCAGATGACATGATTGTATATCTAGAAGACCCCATTATCTCAGCCGAAAATCTCCTGAAACTGATAAGCAACTTCAGCAAAGTCTCAGGATACAAAATCAATGTGCAAAAATCACAAGCATTCCTATACACCAATAACAGACTTAAAGAGAGCCACGTCAAGAACAAACTGCCATTCACAATTGCTACAAAGAGAATAAAATATCTAGGAATGGAACTAACAAGGAATGTAAAGGACCTCTTCAAGGAGAACTACAAATCACTGCTCAATGAAATAAGGAGGACACAAATAGATGGAGAAACATTCCATGTTCATGGTTAGGAAGAATCAATATTGTGAAAATGGACATACTGCCCAAAGTAATTTACAGATTCAACACTATCGTCATCAAGCTACCAATGACCTTCTTCACAGAACTGGAAAAAACCACCTTAAACTTCATATGGAACCAAAAGAGAGCCCGCATAGCCAAGTCAATTCTAAGCAAAAAGAACAAAGCTGGAGGCATCACACTACTGGACTTCAAACCATACTACAAGGCTACAGTAATCAAAACAACATGGTACTGGTACCAAAACAGAGATATAGACCAATGGAACAGAACAGAGGCCTCCGAGGCAACACAACACATCTACAACCATCCGATCTTTGACAAACCAGACAAAAACAAGCAATGGGAAAAGGAGTCCCTGTTTAACGGTGTTGGGAAAACTGGCTAGCCATGTGCAGAAAGCAGAAACTGGATCCCTTCCTGACAACTTACACTAAATTAACTCCAGATGGATTAAAGACTTAAAACATAAGACCTAACGCCATAAAAACCCTAGAAGAAAATCTAGGCAAAACCATTCAGGACATAGGTGTAGGCAAGGTCTTCATGACCAAGACACCAAAAGCATTGGCAACAAAAGCCAAAATAGACAAATGGGACCTAATCAAACTCCACAGCTTCTGCACGGCAAAAGAAACAGTCATTAGAGTGAATTGGCAACCAAGAGAATGGGAAAAAATTTTTGCAGTCTACCCATCTGACAAAGGGCTGATATCCAGAATCTACAAAGAACTAAAACAGATTTACAAGAAAAAATAAACAACCCCATTCAAAAGTGGGCGAAGGACATGAACAGACACTTTACAAAAGAAGACATACATGAGGCCAACAAACATGAAAAAATGCTCATCATCACTGGTCATTAGAGAAATGCAAATCAGAACTACATTGAGATACCATCTCATGCCAGTTAGAATGGATATCATTAAAAAATCTGGAGACAACAGATGCTGGAGGGGATGTGGAGAAATAGGAACACTTTCACACTGTTGGTGGGAGTGTAAATTAGTTCAACCATTGTGGAAGACAGTGTGGCGATTCCTCAAGGACCTAGAAATAGAAATTCCATTTGACCCAGCAATCCCATTACTGGGTATATATTCAAAGGATTATAAGTCATTCTACTATAAGGACACATGCACACGAATGTTCATTGTAGCACAGTTTACAATAGCAAAGACCTGGAACCAACCCAAATGCCCATCGATGATAGACTGGACAGGGAAAACGTGGCACATATACACCATGGAATATTATGCAGCCATCAAAACCAATGAGTTCGTGTCCTTTGTAGGGACATGGATGAACCTAGAAACCATCATTCTCAGCAAACTGACACAAGAACAGAAAATCAAACACTGCATGTTCTCACTCATAGGTGGTGTTGAACAATGAGAACACATGGACACAGGGAGGGGAGCATCTCACACTGGGGTCTGTCAGGGGCAAATAGAGGAGGGACAGTGGAGGGTGGGGAGTTGGGGAGAGATAGCATGGGGAGAAATGCCAGATATAGGTGATGGGGAGGAAGGCAGCAAATCACACTGCCATGTGTGTATCTATGCAACAATCCTGCATGTTCTTCACATGTACCCCAAAACCTAAAATACAATTAAAAAAATGTGGATCATGGCATAGAAAAGAAGATATTCACCTAGTGAATAAGTGATGAAGGCATCAATAAAATATAGAAGATTTGATCCAACTTACATTGAAAATCATGAGGCCTTCTAGATTGTGACATTAACTGTGCTTGTGTGTATGGCCTTTCACCACGTCAAGCATTGTTCGAAATGAATACTGGAACTCTGGAAAGTCAAATGCAAATAAAAACCCTATGAATCTTGAAAAAAAAAAAAAGAAAAAAAGAGAAAAAAAAATAAAAATAAAAATAAAAAAATAAAAAGAAAATATGGCATATGTGCACAGTGGAATACTACTCAGCCATAAAAAGAATGAAATCCTGTCGTTTGCAGCAACATGGATGGAACTGGAGGTCATGGTATTACGTGAAATAACCCAGGCACAAAAAAACAGATATCACATGTTCTGACTCATGTAGGAGCTAAAAAAGTTTATCTCATGGAGGTAGAAGGCAGAATGATGGATGCCAGAGGCAAGGAAAGGCGTGCAAGTGGGAGAGGTGTAAGAAGAGAGGTTGGTTAAAGGGTAAAAACATACAGTTAGATAGAAGTTATAATGTTCCACAACAGAGGAAGAGTAGTTAGCAACAATTGTTATATTCGAGGCGAGATTAAGGGACCAACACCAAGACAAAAGTATGTCAAACTGCAGGGTTTATTAAGCCGGCAACCGCGGAGGACTCGCGTCTCTCCAACCCGTGGCCCCGAATGGAGGGTGTTAAGACATTTTATAACCGTAAGAATCACTTTGGGAGTCAGGGTGAGAGTCAGGGGTGGGGGTGAAGGGACACAGACATTTAGGGGTTTTAGTAAATCATCTCCCGGACAGAGAGGAGGGAGCGGGCCTCCGGACATTCCAAGGGCTTGAGGACATCTTGCCACCTCGATTGTTACCTAAGTGGCTTACAGAAGTCAAGATAAGCGTTAGTTTGCACATCTTCTGGGCTGTAGTGGAAATAACAGATCTTAGTTATTTATTATAAGGCACTGGGGCCAGGATGGAATTAGCTTGGGCTGCTATTCTAGTCACAAAGGCTGACAATTCTGGCTGTTACCGATAAGAAAGGTAGATAGTTTGCAGAGCAAACTAGCAGTTTTATGTACAGAAGCCAAAGGCCAGCAGTTATTGTGAGGAGAGTGGGGCAGCCGTTACAACTTATTTTAAAATATAGCTTTGTCTTTTATAAAATGGTGTTGTTCAGGTTTTAACTGTAGGCCAGCTATAGCACACAATGTGTTATATATTAAATATTTGAAAGTAGCTAGAAGAGAGGACTTGAAATGTTCTCAGCACATAGAAATGATTAATGCTAGGCTGGGCATGGTGGCTCATGCCTGTAATCCCAGCATTTTGGGAGGCCAAGGTAGCCAGATCACCTGAGGTCAGGAGTTCCAGACCAGCCTGGCCAACATGGTGAAACCTTGTCTCTCTACTACTAAAAATACAAAAATTAGCCAGGTGTGATGTTATATGCCTATAATCCCTGCTACTTGGGAGGCTGAGGAAGCAGAATCGCTTGAATCTGGGAGGCAGATGTTGTGGTAAGCCAAGACTGTGCCACTGCACTCCAGCCTGGGTGACAGAGTGACACACTGTATCAAAAAAAAAAAAAAAAAGGTTTAATGCCCAAGGTGATGGATATCCCAAAGGCCCTGACATGATCATTACACATCCTATTCATATAACAAACCAGGCAAGTCTAGCTCTGGTGTTTACAGCAGTGCATCTCTGAGCCAGTCACTTAGTCTCTCTGAAAGTTGACCTTCTGTCTGTAAAATCAGGAAAATACAAGGATCGGGAAAATGTAAGCCATTTGGTATATATAGGCACTCAATAAATGGATGCTATTTTTCAAAAATCACATCACTATGTGTTTCCATTTTATTGTAAAAATTTTCAAACACATAGCAAAGTAGAAAGAGTTTCACAGTGAATAGCTGTATACTAACCACCTAGGTACCATCATTAGCATTTCACTTAAATGGCTTCTTCCCTTATCTGTCCATCTCTCCATTCTCCTATCTACCCATTCATCTATCTTATTTTAGTGATTCACTTTACAGTAGACTGCAGGCGTCAGTACATTTTTCCCGAAATACTTCGGCATGCATATCATTAACTAGAGTTCAGTATTTGTTTAGCTTTTTCATTTGATGTAAAATTTAGATACAGTGAAATGCATGAATCTTAAGAATACATTTGCCAATGTTTGACAAATGCAAACACCTGTGTAATCCAAACACCCATCAAGATATATACAACATTTGTATCACCACCAAAAGTTCCTCATGCTGCTATAACAAGATGTCCTAGACTGGGTAAAAAGGAAAAGAGAAAGAATGTCTCCTCATGCCCCTTCCCAGTCCTTTCTTGTTTCACCCCAGAAGTGACCATTGTTCAGATTTTTTCCCTCTATAGATTACCTATTATACAACATCATATAAGTAGAATCGTATGCAGGACAGTTGTTCAGGTGGCCTCAGACTGAGCCAGTTAGTCCCCTTTTCTTGCTTGTAGTGCTCAAGGATAACTGTAGAATATGCTGGAAATGCAATATCTTGGGATAAGAGGAAGCTGGCTGGAACAACCTGGGCTTTGTGCCTGTTCTCCGCTACCCAGAAACAGGATATCCTATAATACTCTAGCTCATGTGTCACACACAGTACTCCGGGGTCTCAAACCCAGAGCAGGCTGCTTGCTTCCTTCAGCTGCGGTGCAAGTGAGGCAATCACAGTCACACTCATCTGCCTCAGGCAGTTTTCTGAGCCTTGCTCGACTGGGTCACAATGAAGCCTAGCCCTCTGTTATCCCTTGCTGCTTGTCTGTAAGTAATAAACCCACTTCATGTAACTTGCATGTGTGGCTGTTCTGTCTTACCAGACCCACATAAGCAGTGTGCAGTGAACTTGCTTCTCATGATATAGTCTGTACTCTTACGTAAGGCTCTTTACACTCAGCGTAATGTTTTTGAAACTCATGTGATCACTGGTCCATTTTTTTTCAGACAGAGTTTTTCGCTTTTGTTGCCCAGGCTGGAGTGCAATGGCGCAATCTTGGCTCACTGCAACCTCTGCCTTCCGGGTTCCAGCGATTCTCCTGCCTCAGCCCCCTGAGTAGCTGGGATTACAGGCATGTGCCACTACGCCTGGCTAATTTTGTATTTTTAGTAGAGATGGGGTTTCACCATGTTAGTTAGGCAGGACACGAACTCCCCACCTCAGGTGATCTGCCCGCCTTGGCCTTGGCCTCCCAAAGTGCTGGGATTATAGGTGTGAGCCACCGTACCCATCAGGTTCTTTTTTTTTTTTTTTTTTAAATGGCTGAGTAGTATTCTATTGTATGAACATATCACCATTTGTTTGGCCATTATCTTGCTATTAATTTTTTTTTTTTTTTTGAGACAGTCTTGCTCTGTCGTCAGGCGCCAGGCTGCAGTGCAGTGGCACCTCTGCCTCCCGGGCTTGCACCTCTGCCTCCCGGGTGCAAGCAATTCTGCCTCAGCCTCCTAGGTATCTGGGACTACAGGCGCAGGCCACCACGCTCAGCTAACTTTTTTTTTTTTTTTTTGTATTTTTAGTATAGATGGGGTTTCACCATGTTGGCCAGGATGGTCTCGATCTCTTGACCTTGTGATCTGCCCACTTCGGCCTCCCAAAGTGCTGGGATTACAGGCTTGAGCCACCATGTCTGGCCTTATTAATTTTTAATAAATGCTGGTTACCTTCCTTCTTTCCTTATGGTAGATCATCATGAACAATATCAACTGCTACAAAACTCAACCAGAAGAGAATTGGCATCCCTGAGATGGAAAAAGCACTGAGCCGGTGAGAGAGGACGCTCCTTACCACAGATCTTCAGCCAGTTCTTCAGATATAGCGTAATCAGACATAGAAGATTAGATTTTAATTCCCTCCAGGGAGATCCCTCACTTTGTCTTATTTTTATTCAATGCATTTCCCCAGCTTCCTCCACCATGAAACGACTTGGAGCCAATTACGAGCTTTCTGCTACCTCATCAGTAATATTTATGACTATGGAAATATTTATGATGCATGGAGAGAGCTTGGGTCAGGTAGGACACCAAGCTTTTGCTGTCCTTGTAAATGGGATTTGTCTCCTACTTGTTTTTGCCAGAGTTGTAAAATGGAAGAGTGCACATAGTATAGTTTAGGGTTGCTTTTTTTTTTTTTTTTCTATCTAACCTTTGCATTCAGGCTGTGGATTATTACTGACCTTTGTGCTTGAAAGGAAGGAGGCGTTTTGGTTTTCTGGAGACTTTGGTAGTGTCACTCCCTTTTTCTGGGCCTGTCATCAAATGCTCTGTTCAGGCTAGAGCTATAACATACTAGGGGAAAACCTTTTTTATTCAATGACAGAAATTTCTGCAATCTGTACGAGGCTCAGGAGCTGCTGGAAGTCACCTAAATGCATAAATGTGGAAGGGCCAGAGTCATTTTATGTTTCTGGTGAAATTGCCAGGGAAGCAGTTCTTTCACCCCAGTATCCATTTTTCTTTACCCTCCCTGCATACCTTTATTTCCATCTCCCAGGAATTTCCCTTCTGTTTCCAAGTCTAAGGCCTCCACCTGGACTGGGAACCCATCCTCTGCTACCCAGCTCTGGCCCATCTCTGTTGTTAAGAATTCCACTGTAAATGTGGCTTCTCCCTTCCCCTTTCCCCTACTGCCCCCAAACACTCTTTCCATCTCTCCTATAATATTGAAACATATAAAAATATTATTTGTATCAAGAACACATTTATACAAACAGATCTATTTAGGAATGCCTCCTATGTGCCAAGTCGCCCTTTCACGTGACTGCGTTTTTCACCTCTGGAATTCTCGAAACCTGCACTCTCTGCCAGTTTCCTCACTCCTTAGTCCCTGACAGCCTTGTCCATCCTCACCACTGTACTGAGAGGGTCCCAAATGTCGCCATCGACTTCTCAGCTGGCAGATGGGGCAGGCTCTCCTCAGTCCTGCCTCCTTCTGGTCCTGATAGAAGGTCCCTTCCCTGTCACCTTCTATGATGCAGCAACATCCCATCACTTCCCACTGTCCTATCATTCTGATTTTTCCTTTATTGGATTTTATTTTTCTTCCCACATCCTAAAGGTGGTCATTTCTCAAAGTGACGTCCTTGAACTGACGTCATCCCTTCTCCCACCACAACCTGAAACCAGTCTTCTCTCCTAAGTGAAGAAGTATAAAACGTGGCTTCTGCCCCCCGGGAGCTTATAATTTAATAAGAGAGACACACATGCAAATTTTGAAATGTTCTGTAACAAACCCCGAGAGTTAATTAACACGAAAGGTGATGTTATCATGAGAGTCATGCCACATGACAAAATTTCCAGGAGTGGTACTAATCACGCTGTTCTTACTCACAGCAGAGAGAAGCCGTGGGCTCCACTGCTCAGGAATAGTCTTACAGAACCTGTGTCTATAAGACCATTGGCCTGGGAGAATAGGATAGCTTTAGATATCATCTAAAGCTGATGATCACATTAGGTGATTACAGTTACATTAGGGTCTCAACAGTAAGGAAGGACAGAAAGGGGTGTTCATTCCAGACATGCAGAACAGGGTAAGGAAGGACCTTTCAAAGAATGTTCTTTCAGCCTACATTCAGCCACACCAGGCATGAGGCTTCTTGACCTGAGGTAGAACTACTCCCTTAGGGAGATTTTGGAGGCCCTTTTTTGTCAGTTGTCACAATGACTGAGGGATGCTAGCTGCATTTAGCACCTGGAAATCAGAAATGATAAATGTCCTGCAACGAGCAGCTGAGTCCCATGTCCAGCCAGTAGTGCCTACATTGAAAAACAACAACACATGTGGGGTAAGGGGAAATTGACCCTTCCCTGTCATCTCCACGCTCCCAAGAACTCCATTCTGACTTGTGAAAAACTAGTAACGGAATTACCCATATATGAAAGTAAGTAAAGCCCCGCAGACAATCCAACAGTTGCCTAGGCCACCAGCAAACGGAGAGACAGAAAGTAGGGTAAGTTCAGCGGAATGAGCTTATTCCCAATTTTGCAGACAGAAAATCTAGAAGCTTGCTTTTTAAAAATTTTAGCATAAACTTGAATGTTAAACCAAAAAATAAAATTTTATTTTGAATGTCATGTGCTGTAAAATTTTATTTTGAATGTCATGTGCAAGTCCCTGTAAACTTGTCAGTGCTTAGGGCAATAAAGACATTAATCAGGTTGTGGGAGTATCCCATAAAAAAGCTACAAATGTGTGATCGAGGAGTTGCTGGAAATATTCACGAGGCTGACGAGGCTCATCTCAGGAACGCAAGACTGCAAAGGAGTGTAATTAGGAAATCTAATCAGTGGAGCTCTATGTTTTCTGGGGGAAGACTATAAACAGATGAGGGACCAGTCACTGGTCTGTTGGTCAACAAATACTTATCTACTAACTACTGTGTCCCAGGCACTGGGCTGAGCACTGGGATGGTGGAGAACAAGACAAGTCCCTGCCTTCAGTGTGTTTACTTTCTGGGGTGGGGGAGAGAGAAACAGACAAAAATGCCATAGACTCAGACCCATTCATACACACCCAGACAGGCACACAGATGATCACAGGTCAGCAGAAAGCCTACAGAACAATGAGTCAGAACCGTTTTGCCGGTTTTTCCAGCCCTCTCAGGGGAGGTCTCTGGCCACTTGATGATGGGATCCCCAGGTCTCATTGGTGGAAAGGAACCTTGAGGCTACCTACCTTCCCTTGTCCCTGCACGCCCTGTCCTAGCCCAAGGCACTGAACCTGGCAGCGGCATCCTGGGCAGGGCGGCGTGGTGGGGGGCACACAGCGCTAGGAAAATCTCCAGGGTCAGAGCTGGGGAACCTGAGCCGTACTCAAGTCTGGGTGGCTAGGAGCAGAACTTGACTAGGGGGACCAGTCGTAGGAAAATCCTGATTGCTCACCAGATAAAGGGCTGGAGCGTGCGTTCTTGCCCTATTGGCTGTTGGGCTTTTGGGGGTGTGGTCTGATTTAAAGGAAATGGGAATTATTTTATGAACAATTCAGCCTGGTATCAGAAGTGTGTGACTCAGAGTCCCAACAGGAAACAGATGTCACACTCATTAGAGTAACTCAAGGAGGGTGACCTTAACAAAGGTGTGGGTGAGGTGGTGGGGAGCCAGAAGGGGTGTTGGGGTGTTTCTGCAGCTGGTAAGCTGAGCAGCTGAGCTGTAACCACCCCAGACCCAGGTGAAAGGGGAGGGAGTGGATATTGATACCAGGAAGTAGAAAAGTCACTGTGGAGGAAGGTAGAGATGACAAGGTTGCCTTGAGAGAGACAGAGGGGCACAGCCAGCCTTGGGCCTCCTCACAGAGGACCTTGTTCCTCTGCTCTGCGGTATTTATGGGCTCCCCGTTGGACAGTCAGTGAGAAGTCAGAAGACAGAGTGAGCAGAAAATAAGCAGCACACGGTGACCAAGGATACAGGTAGTCCTGTAACACCCTCCATTGTAAACCAGGAACCCAGTCTCCCATGAAGTTAGCTAGCTTCAGGAAGGAGGAGGAACTACGCACCAGCCTGGCACCTGCCCTGATGTGACTCTTATCCTGCCTACCTAACTCCGTCAGTTACACCATGCTCCCTTTTGGAGCTGTCTACTTCTTCCTCCCCACGCCACACGACCTCTGGCCACCACCCTCTCTCACCTGAATTTCTCTAACAGCCTAGCTGTCTCATCCAGTCCTCTCGACCACACAACCAGATCTTTCCAACGCGCTGGCCTGAGCCTATCAGTTCCTTCCCTACCACCACCTCACATAGCATCCAAATGAAATCCACACAGTGTACCATGGCTTTATGAGGCCTTTCATGGTCTGGCTCCAGATTACATTTCCAGCATCATTTCTTGCCAGTTCTCAATCCCCTCCTCAACAAATGCCCCTCCTCAAATCCATTCCACTGTGGTCCAGCCATACAGAACTGCTCTCTGATCTCTCTCTGACTCCGAGGCCTTTGCACATGCTATTTCCTCTTGAAAGTCAGGAAGTAATTCTAACCAGACTCTTTCTCATTCCTCATTCCTTTGTTGCTGGTTGTTCTGGGCAAGGGTTCCGTGCCATTCTTATATGCTCCCATAGCACTCTGACCCTGCCCAAATAATAATTTTTAAAAATTAATTCAAGAGATATCTACTGAGTACCTGGAATGCACCAAGCCCTTCCCGCCTCAGGCCTTCTCTCATGCTGTTCTTTCCGCTTGGCACATCTTTTTACTCTTCATCTGGGTAACTCTTATTTATTCTTTGAGTCTCCCTGAAACATTATTTCCTGCAAGAGTTCCCCCGCCCCTTTTCTCTTCCACAGCATCCTGTATGACTTCGATAATGTGATGTCTGTCCCCTTCTCTCCACGCGGGAAGGGGCCAGGTCTGTTTTGCCTGTGATTGTGTGCCCCTCCCTAGCTCAGAGCCTGGCATGCAGCAGGCACTGGTCACATATGTGGTAAAGGAGGGAGGTAATAGGGTTCTCCCATTAGACCACGACAAGGAATAAAGAATTGTCTGTTCCAGGGGTGAACTCAGGTTTTGTGGGGCCTGAAGTTTAGACGTAAGAAGTTTTCTTATTTAAAAAAAATACAAACTTACAAAAACAAAATTAGGCAGGACTTTACGTAGACTGGGAAAAGAGATAACCACAAATTGTAAAGCTTTTGGAGTGGAAAAATACTTCAAGTATCACAAAATATAGAAAAACAGTATCATGTTTTTGTTAGTTAACTGCCCAGCACACTACAGTAAGTCTTTCTCCACATTATTTGGCTGAATAATACTCTTTTATCGCCTCTTCATCTGTAACGATTTTGTAATACTTTCTGTATAGAGAATGGAATGAGAATTAAGTCCTCTGGCATAATAAAAGTTCTGTTTATGATTGACAGTTGGGATGCATAAAAACGTGTGACACAGCCAGACACACTTGTTGTTTGTAGGACTGCTACAGTTTGTACCCTACACACACAGGAATTCTCACAAATTCTATTCGGCATTTTAAAAAGGGGAAAAAAGGGAATGCACGTAATTGTATCGCCGCATTACTCGATATATGACTAGGTATCACTGAGAACTGAATTGGGACTAACAATCTTACACAGCTGATGATTGGAAGAATTTCCTACGGACTAGCTTCTGGCTCTATACAGTTCAAATCTTGTTTCTCCTCTATTACCCACATGCTTCCAGGGCCAGGTTCCATGGGACACTCACAAATCTCATTTGGTCTTTGGTCCTGTATTAAGTGTCACAATGCCAGGTAAGTTGGCACCATGGGCAGTAAGAGTGTTCCTGAGAGTTCAAGACCATCCTGGCCAATATGGTAAAACCCTGTCTCTACTAAAAATACAAAAATTAGCCAGGTGTGGTGGCGGGCGCCTGTAGTCCCAGCTACTCAGGAGGTTGAGGCAGGGGAATCACTTGAACCCGGGAGGTGGAGGTTACAGTGAGCTGAGATCATGCCACTGCACTCCAGCCTGGGTGACACAGTGAGACTCCACTTAAAAAAAGAAAAAAAAAAAAAAAAAAAGAAAAAGAGTGTTCTGGGAGCCATTTCTGCACTGACATGGCTAGCAAAAACCAACTCTACACAAAAATGACAACATGACTGCAAACAACCGAGGTGTTCCATAAAACTGTATCCCTAACTTAACGTCCCCCTCGCCAGATCCCAAAAATGTCCATGGCCACTTCAGTTCTGGGCAACATGACTGGGAGTGTGACAGAGGGAAGGTCTGAGTGGAAAGAGACAGCAGTCTTAACTGAGTTGTTTGGCAAGTTTCACAAAACATATGATCACCACAAACACGTTACAAGGGCCCCCTTCAGAACTGTCCTAAGGGGTGGCCCTAAAGCTTAAGCTTTGTTAACTTCACAGTAAATTTGTCTCTGCCTGTATCGTATTCATTACTACGTGTGACCCCTGGCACCGCACCTGGCACACAGTAGTTGCTTAATAAATATATGCTGAGTGAGGAAAAGTGTTGCTTGGCCTCATTACCCAGGAGATAGTCTCTTTCCCCAGTAGATCTCATTGCTTTGTTTGAAAGCTGGGACTCAGATAGTTGAGTAGACTTATTGGAGGCACTGGGAGAGAGGAAAGAAAGGGACCGCTTGGTGGGATAGACTTTCCCATCTCCTCATCACCGGGCAGATAAGCCAAGACCAACGCGTCAGCTGCCCTCATTAGCAGTGAAGCGGCCCTGGCTGCTCTCTTGGGGTCATTCTAATTGGCTCCAATCAGGGAAAGCCAGGTCTGGGCTTTATTAACAGTGACAGCAGCTCGACCGTTAGATGAGCAGGTAGAAAGGTCACACTGGAAACACCATTTCCAAGCACAGAGTAATTACAGACAGCTCATTCTGGCTTTCACAGCTACGCTGAGGAATCTTTATTTATCCAGCCCTGCTGATAGTGGCCTTCCAGCTTCCTGCTTCCATTTTCTTCCTTGTTGTGAGATGGTTGAACTTTGGGGTCCCACACACTTTTCTTTTTTCTTTTTTGAAACAGTCTTGCTTTGTCACCAGGCTGAAGTGCAGTGGTGCGATCTCAGCTCACTGCAACCTCCGCCTCCCGGGTTCAAGTGTGCCTCAGCCTCCTGAGCAGCTGGATTATAGGCGCACATGCCACTGCACCTGGCTAATTTTTGTATTTTTAGTAGAGATAGGGTTTCACTATATTGGTCTCGATGTCTTGACCTCTTGATCCACCCACCTTGGCCTCCCAAAGTGCTGGGATGACAGGCATAAGCCACCACGCCTGGCTCACATTTTTCTTTATGGCCTTGAGTCCAGCAAGAAGAAAATGTCTGGATTCCTAAGGGTCTGACTCTAGGGGTCTCTGGTGCTGAAGAATTCGAGTCTAAAATTCTAGGGTAAGGAGAGTAGGCTATGTTCTAGACAAGCGTAAGTCTTTGGAGGACAGTGGTTTAAATGTACTGGTGACTGAGAAGCAAAAACACTTCACGCTCTAGCAGCCACTCGGCACGTCCACCTTGTCTGGGGCTCTCTCGGCGAAATCTTCCCGGACCCCCGGGCGGTGAGCCACTCCTCTGTGCTCCAACAACATTGGGCTCATGTCTCTATGACACAACTCACGGCATTGTCTTTCATTTATTAGCTTAGCCACCTGTCTTCCAAGATGGACTGCCAGCAACTCAAGGGCACTCACAAGTCTCATTCATATTTATAGTTCTGGTTTACTCCCTAAGCACAGGGCCTAGCACTCGGTACATACCGACTGACTGTCCAAAGAAGGGAGTGGAAGATATTGGGAATAAGATGAACCAGGAGTTTCCAGATAGCTGAACACATGGAAGTTCCTGGCGGGTGGTGTGCCCCGGGAGGGCACGGAAGCTCCATGCTCCGTCCCCCAAACGTCGCTCTCGTGTCTCTTCATCTATGTCCTTTATCATAAACCAGTAAACATAAGGTCTATAAGGAAGTAATAGGGTTAAGTGAGGTCATGAGGACAGCACCTTATCCCATAGGACTGTTGTCCTCATAAGCAGAAGAAGAGACACCAGGAAACCTTCTCTCCACACAAGCATAGCAAAGAGGGCATATGAAGGCACAGTCAGAAGGCAGCCACCCACGATGAGGGATGAGAGCCCTCATCAGAAACCAGCCCTGCTGGGGCACTGATATTAGATCTAGCCTCAAGAAATGTGAGAAAATAAATTATGTAGTTGTTTTTTTTGAGACAGAGTCTTGCTGTTCTTGCCCAGGCTGGAGCCCAGCGGCACGATCTCAGCTGACTGCAACTTCCGCCTCCTGGTTTCAAGCGATTCTCCTGCCTCAGCCTCCCGAGTAGCTGGGACTACAGGTGCCCGCCACCACACCTGGCTAATTTTTTTTTTTAAGTAGAGACGGGGTTTCACCATCTTGGCCAGGCTGGTCTTGAACTCCTGACCTCGTGATCCGCCCATCTTAGCCTCCCAAAGTGCTGGGATTACAGGGATGAGCCACTGAGCCCGGCCTCTGTTTTTCGTTTTGTTTTGTTTTCTTTTCTTTGTAAAAACGACGAACTTGTGCGGGCATAGAGTTTTACAGTAGAAATAGCATGTCTAAGAGATTAAGTTTGGTCTTTGGAGTAAACTGGTTCAAATTCCAGTTCCACCACTATTTTAATGAGAATTAGGTTTGGCTATAAATGACTGAAACCCCAAAACAATAGCGGCTTAAGCAAGTTCGATGTTTACTTTTCTCTTTCACGTAGAATTCTGGAGGTGGCCACCTCAGGACTCCCAAGTTAGCTCCAGCGTGTCCTGGGGGACTCAGGCTCCTGTTCTTTTGTGGCTCTGCTGTTAATAGCCTTGGTCCCATCGTGGCACTGGGTGACACCCTCCGACTCAAGCTATCATGTCTGCATTTCACCGGTGGAGGGAAGGCTCAGAGTTCCAGGAAGTTGCACATACCTATGCATTGCCCACAATTTAGTCACGTGGACACCTAGCTTCAACAGTCTGGAGGATGTAGTTATAACTCTAGCAGGCCACATGCTTAGCTAAAAATGAGGGTCTATTACTGTACGAGAAGGAGAAATTCGATTTTAGAGAAAAATAGTCTCTGTCACACTCACTAGCTGTGTGACTTTGGGGAAATGAATTAATCTCTCTGATTCTCAGTTTCCTCATTCAAGAGTTAGAAGAATGCAAGCAAACACCTTAGCAAAGTGCCTTGCATTGCTGAAGGGCTGAGCTATTATTATTTTCTTTTGGTTGTGGCTAGGCTGGCAGGAGGTGGTATCCCTCACAGGGGGCGTGTACACTTAAGCCTGCCTGAATCTGAGTTTTTATTTGTGACTTGGGGTTTGTTACAGCTGCGTTTTGAGCACTGTTCTCATAATGGAGTTTCCTGATTTGGGGAAGTATTGTTCAGAAAAAACTTGCAAGCAGCTAGATTTTCTTCCAGTAAAATGTGATATGTGTAAGCAAGATTTCTGTAAAGATCATTTACATAAGCCGCACATAAGTGTCCATTTGCATTCCAGAAGGATGTTCAGGTCCCGGTGTGCCCACTCTGTAATATTCCCATCCCAATAAAAAAGGGACAGATCCCAGACGTGGTGGTTGGCGGTCACATGGATAGAGACTGTGACTATCATCCTGGGAAGAAGAAACAGGAGATTTTTACATACCGGTGCTCAAAAGAGGTTTGCAAGAAGAAAGAGACGCTGCAGATGGTATGTGCCCAGTGTCACGGCAACTTCTGTATCCAGCACAGACACCCCCTGGAACCACAGCTGCAGACACAGGAGCCACCCCACCATCAAAGCCGGGTGAGAAGAGACTCAGCTGTGATTGCGCTGGCTCGGAACACGTGGTAGCGTATGTGGAACCAGCTTACACTCTAAAGCGGAGTGGAGCGACACTGAGCACCATCCTGCACTAAAGCTGCTGATCTTAACTGTTCGTTGAGGTAGATGGGAATATCATAAAATTGAATGCTGAAGTTGAAAAAAGAAAACAACTAAGGTTCTGCACCTTAGCTTTCTCATTTATAGAATGGAGGCAACAATTATCCTTTCTTCATAGGGTTCTTTTGAGAATTATTTGAGATATTGAATGTAAAGCATTTCGTAGAGTACTGAGCAAGAAAGACTCTGTAAGTGCTGGCTTCTTCTATTATTACTAGTCAAGACAAGCCCTGAATGACCTTGAGATTGACCATGAAGAGGATGCTGGAGAAGGTTCCATAAGATTCAGACTCCAAAATTCAACTCATTCTAAGGGGTGGGACTGATGCTGTAACCAGGAGGCAGTAAATTAACTTGGCCCACAGTGACTGTGTTAGTACGCTTGCATTTTGAATTCTCTCCAAACAGAGCTAACCTTACAGGCAACAGGAACATCCTCTGCTTTCCTGCACGTTTTCACTCCCCAGCAATTCTCATCTACAGGGTGCCTTCCCCAAAGGGCTCAGGCAAGAAGCACCAGGATTAGGAGTCCTAAAAGTCAGAAGGAATTTCTGGCCCCAGCAGGACCTGGAGGGCTGTGCCCAGGCTGTATATAGGCTGGGAAAGCCTGTCTCCTCAGGCAGAAGTTGCAAAGGAGCAGAAAATAAGCCAAGATCAGGTGAGCCGGACTTCAGCTTGATGAAACGAACAAAACACATGATTTCTCCTTAGCTCGGCCTCCTGGGATTAGCGGTTAGGTCCCCAGAGTATAGTGGGTGTTTATTCTCGCTTAGAGGAATAGGAAGGGTCGGAGGTACAGGGCCTCTCCCAGTAGCTCCTTGTTGCTTCTACTTTTTGCAGAAGCAAAATTGGGACCCTCTGCCATGTACCCTTCATGTTCACAGGCTGCTTCTCAATTCAGCACCAGCTGAGCAACTGCCAGGGGTCCCTGAGAGACTGGAAAGACTGGGTGGGAAATGGATGATTGCAACCCTGCTGATTCCCAGGCTTCCAGGCTCCCAGGGAACCCTTCCCACTCACCACCACGGTGACTGCTCCATCAGTTCCCATGGCTGGTGGGCAGCCCACCTGTAAGGAAACTCCTGTTTGATCCCAAAACATTCCCACCTAAATCACAAATCTGCTGTTCTTCTGCAATCTGCGAAGAGGATGTATCTATCATCTGAAGTGAAAAATTGGAAACAACCTAAATAACTAAGGAAAGGAGATTGGTTGCACAAATGATGGTTCCATCATTTCAAGTAATATTATGTGGCCATTAAAAAATATAATCATGAGGATTATGTGGTGACTTGGAAAAATGCTTATATTATGACGTTAAGTGAAAATATAAAATCTCATCTCTGCCATGAGTGCAGTGGTAAAAACTATATGTACATCTGGATAAAGAAAAATACACCAAAAAAAGAAAAAAAAAATAGGGTGGGAGGATGTTGGGTACAATTTCCCCTTTCATGTATTCTGGTCTGTTCCTGCTGTTTGTGCACTAAGAAAATCATTTTAAAATCTTGCTCACTAACCTATCATGCACTTTCACCTTCCCCCAAAGAGGAAAAAACCTCATCCACTGAAATTCGCTAGTGTAGCTCCTCTGCTTATTTTGATATCAACTTTTCAATCAATATTCTCAGGAAAGATATGACTATTTTAAGTTGAAAGCAAACCACAGATGAACTCAGTTCCCTGGTCAATTCTCCTCCCAGTAGGTGGTGATAGTTAAAACCAGCTCCTTAAGGGCCAAATCAATCCCACCCCTGCAGTGAGGACTGTAAACAACTTAGATTCTTCAGGTGCTCAGCGTTTGAATTCCTGGGCCACCTGCGTCAGACTCACCTGAAGTAGACGTTAGAGGTGGGCTCGTTACTGTTCGGCACCGGGAACAAAGCTACTCAAAAATCCTTACTCTTTGAATTTGAGTGAATCCTGAGTGAACAGGAAAAATAAGAAATCAGCACTTAACAATGACCCAGAATTTCAGGAGCTATTTTAGTACCATTCCTGACACCAGCTCATTGTGTGAGCCTAAGTTCGTGGCTCAACCACTCTCCAGATTAAGGGAACGGATTGTAACCTGCCAGTAAATGGCTGATGGACAGAAAACCATGAGAACAATGGCACTGAGCACTTTGCAAATAGGAAACAGAGACCATTTGAAAGAACCTGGGATCTGGAGTCAGAAAGTCTGGATCCAAACCAAGGATCTGCCATGCATGAATACTGGGACTTTAGGCTATTCGTTTCTGAGTCTGTTTCTTCATTAGTAAAATGGGGATAAGACTCTAAGCAACCGGATTGTTGTGACATTTAAGTGAGTTTATGAGAGAAAGCTTTGTAAATTGTAAAGCACATGTATGAGTTTGTTATGGTTGTCATAATAAAATTCCACAGACTGTGTGGTTTAAACAACAGAAATGAATTTTTTTTTCTTTTTTTTGAGGTGGAGTCCCATTCTTGTCACCCAGGCTGGAGTGCAATGGTGTGATCTCAGCTCAATGCAATCTCTGCCTCCCGGTTGAAGTGATTATCCTGCCTCAGCCTCCTGAGTAGCCGGGACTACGGGCATGTACCACAATGCTCGGCTAATTTTTAAATATTTTTAGTAGACACAGGGTTTCACCATGTTGGCCAGGCTGGTCTCGAACTCCTGACCTTGTGATCCACCCGCCTCAGCCTCCCAAAGTGCTCGGATTACAGGCATGAGCCAGTAATCCAGCCCTTTTTTCTTCGTCCCCACCCCCGCCCCGCAATTTGTGAAGCCAGAAGCCTGAGATTAAGGTGTCAGCAGGGCTGGTTTCTTGTGAGGCCTCTCTCCTTGCCTTATAGGCAGCCCCTTCTGTGTCTTTCCATGATCTTTCTCCATGTGTGTCTGTGTCCTAGCCTGCTCTTCCTATAGGACACCAGTCATATAGAATCAGGGCCCACCCAAATGACCTGTTTCCCTTAATTCCTTCTTAGAAGACCCTATCTCCAAATACAGACATATTTTATTTGCTTTATTGTACTTGGCTTTATTATGCTTCACAGAAATTGCTTTTTTCACAAATAGGGTTTGTAGCAACCCTGCGTTGAGCAAGTCTATTGGCTTCATTTTTCCAAATACATGTGCTCACTTCATGGCTTTGTATCACGTTTGGGTAATTCTCATACTATTGCAGACTTGTTCATTATTACTTCTGTTATAATCATCTATGAAAAGTGATACTTGATGTTCCTATTATAATTGTTTTAGGGTGCCATGGACTGTACCCATATAAAAATGGCAAACTTAATTGATGAATTTGTGTTCTGATTGTTCCACTGACTGGCTCTTCCTCAATAGCTCCCTTTCCTTGGGCCTCCCTGTTCCCTGTGACACAATATTATTAAAATTAGGCCAATTAGTAACCCTATTATGACTTTGAAGTGTTCAAGTGAAAGGAAGCGTTGCATGTCTCTTTCAACCAAAAGCTAGAAATGATTACACGTACTGAGGAAGGCATGTCAAAAGCTGAGACAGGTCAAAAGCTAGGCCTTTCGTGCCAAACAGTTAACCAAGTTGTGAGTGCAAAGGAAAAGTTCTTG
The DNA here is from genome assembly GCA_004027835.1 of Alouatta palliata. Lineage (NCBI taxonomy): Eukaryota > Metazoa > Chordata > Mammalia > Primates > Atelidae > Alouatta > Alouatta palliata. The sequence goes on from PVKV010010911.1 coordinate 19,782, forward strand.
GAAATTTGAAGTGCTAGTCCAGTGATCACACAAATGATAAGAAAGCAAAACAGCCTTATTGTTGGTATGGAGAAAGTCTGAGTGGTCTGCAGAGAGGATCCAACCAGCTACAACATTCCCTTAAGCCAAAGCCTAATCTAGAGCAAGGTCCTAACTCTTTTCCATTCTGTGAAGGCTAAGAGAGCTGAGGAAGATGCAGAAGAAAAGTCTGAAGCTGGCAGAGGTTGTTTGATGAGATTTCAGGAAGGAAGCCATCTCTAAAACATAAATGTTCAAGGGAAGCAGCAAGCTGCAGCAACTTACCCAGAAGATCTGGCTGACATTATTGATGAAGGTGCCTACATTAAACAACAGATTTTCAGTATAGATGAAACCGTCTTATATTAGAAGATGACATCTAGAACTTTCATAGCTGGAAAGGAGAAGTCAATGCCTGGCTTCAAAGTTTCAAAGGATGTGCTGATTCTCTTATTAGAGGCTAAGCAGCTAGTGACTTTAAGTTAAAGCCAATGCCTATTTACCATTCTGTAAGTCCTAGGGCCTTTGAGAATTATGCTGATTCTACTCTGCCTGTGCTCTATAACTTGGGCAACAGAGCCTGGATGACAGCATATTTGTTTATAGCATGGTTTACTGAATACAGTTGACCCATGAACAATCCAGAGATTAGTGGCACTGACCCCCACCACAGTCAAAATTTGTGGATAACTCTTGACTCCCCCAAACTTAAGTACTAATAGTTTACTGTTGACCAGAAGTCTTACCAATAATATAGTCAATTAATACATATTTTTATATATGTTACATACTGTATTCTTACAACAGATCAAGCTAGAGAAAATAAAATGTTAGTAAGAACATAATAAGAAAGAGAAAATGTGTTTATTATTCATGAAGATAGAAGTGGGTCATCATAAAGGTCTTCATCCTTGTCTTCATGATAAGTAGGCTGAGGAGGAGGAAGATAAAAGGTTGGTATTGCTGTCTCAGAGGTGGCAGAGGTAGAAGGCAAGGCAGAAGAGGCAGGCACACTCAGTGTAAGTTTTATTGAAAAAAAAAAATCCATACACAAGTGGACCTGCATGGTTTAAACCTGTGTTGTTCAAGTGTCAATTGTATTTTAAGCCCACTGTTGCGACCTACTGCTCAGAAAAAAAGATTTCTTTCCAAATATTACTGTTCATTGACAATGCACCTTGTCATCCAAGATCTCTGATACAGATGTACAAGGAGATTAATGTTGTTTTTATGTCTGCTAACACAACATCCATTCTGCAGCTCATCGATTAAGGAGTAATTTTCACTTGCAAGTCTTGTAATTTAAGAAACACATTTTGTAAGTCTATAACGGCCACAGATAGTGATTCCTCTGATGGACCTGGGCAAAGTAAAATAGAAAATCTTCTGAAAAGGATTCACCATTCTAGATGTCACTAAGAACATTTGTGATTCATGGGAGAAGGTCAAAATATCAACATTAGCAGGATTTTGGAAGAAGTTGATTCCAACTCTCACAGTTGACTTTGAGGAGCCTAAGACTTCAATGGAGGAAGTAATTGCAGATATGGTAGGAATAGCAAGAAAACTAGAATTAGAAGTCAAGGCTGAAGATGTAACTTGGGAAAAGAAAAACAGCTCAGACCAGAAAGACTTGTCATTGCTCTCCACCTACCCATGCCTAGGAGTAATTGTTGGAAGACATTTGTTTCTGACCAGCTGCCTCACCCATGATATTCTTGTTCCTGGAATCTGTGATACAAAAGACAATGTATAGCCAATGAACAGTTTATATTATTTTAATGTAAATTCTTTGTAAACACCTTTGGAACTTGCTCTTCTTTTTTTCCTTTAAAAACACCCACTTATAACTGCTGCTAATTAGAGCATGTATTCAGGGCAACGTGAATCTATGCTCCTGTGTTGCAGTCCTCAAACTTGACCCAAACTTATACTAATTTTGCCTCAGTTTTTCCTCCGGGTTGACATTTTGAATTGCTGCAGTTTATTAGAAAAATATAAAATTTTATCTGATAAAATTGCAGCAATTCAAAATGTCAACCCGGAGGAAAAATCTTGAATGGATGAGGAGTTGCTTATTATAGATGAATCAAGAAAGTGTGTTTTTTTTGAGATGAAATCCACTCCTGGTGAAGATGCTGTCACCATTGTTAAAATGACCACAAAGGATTTAGAATATACATAAACTTAAAGCAGTGACAGGGTTTGAGAGGATTGTGTCAGTTTTTTTTTTCCATCCCCTTAAGCATTCATTTATCCTTTGAGTTACAAAAACAATTCAATTATTCTCTTTACATTATTTTAAAATGTACAATTAAGTTATTATTGCCTATACTCATCCTATTGTGCTGTCAAATAGTAGGTCTTATTCATTCTGTTTTTTGTATTAAATACTTATCAACCATCTACACTTCCCCCTGAGTTCCCTAATGCCCTTCCCAGTGTCTATTTTTTTTATGGCTGAATAATACTCTATTGTATGTATGTACCACATTTTCTTTATCCATTCATCTGTTGATGAACACTTAGATTGCTTCCAAATCTTAGCCATTGTAAACAGTGCTGTAACAAACATGGGAGTGCAGACATCTCTTCGATGTACTGATTTCCTTTCTTTGGGGTTTACTTTCAATAGGATTGCTGGATCACATGGTAGCTAAATTTTCAGTTTTTTCAGGAACCTCCAAACTGTTCCACATAGTGGTTGTACTAACTTACATTCCCACCAACACACACAGGGTTCCCTTTTCTTCACATCCTTGCCAGCATTTATTATTTCCTTCTTTTGGATATAAACCATTTTAACTGCAATGAGAGGATATCTCATTATAGTTTTGATTTGCATTTCTCTGATACTCAGTGACATTGAGGACCTTTTCATATGCCTGTTTGCCATTTGTATGTCTTCTTTTGAAAAATGTCTGTTCAGATCTTTTGCTCATTTTTGATTGGATTATTAGATTTTTTTCCCCTATAGAGTTATTTGAGCTCCTTATATATTCTGATTATTGATTCCTTGTGGGATGGGTAGTTTGCAAACATTTTCTCCCATTCTGTGGGTTGTCTCTTCACTTTGTTGATTGTATTCTTCGCTGCACAGAAGCTTTTTAACTTGATGTGATCCCACTTGTCCATTTTTGCTTTGATTGCCTGTGTTTGTGGTGTATTGCTCAAGAAATTTTTGCTCAGACAAATGTCCTGGAGATTTTTCCCAATGTTTTCTTATGGTAGTTTCATAATTTGAGGTCTTAAATTTAAGTCTTTATCCATTTTGATTTGATCTGTGGATATGGTGAGAGATAGGGGTCTAGTTTCATTCCTCTGCATATGGATATCTAGTTTCCCAGCAACAGTTATGGAAGAGCTCTGTTCTTGCCATCTTTGTCAAAAATTAGTTCACTGAAGATGTGTGGATTTGTTTCTGGTTTCTCTGTTCTGTACCATTGGTCTGTGTTTCTGTTTTTATGCCAATATCCTGCAGTTTTGGTTACTATAGCTCTGTATATAATTTGAAGTCAGGTAATGTGATTCCTTCAGTTTTTTGGTTTTTTTTCATAGTACAACTTTGGCTATTCTGGGTGTTTTGTGCTTCCATATATTTGGGATTATTTTTTCTATTTCTGTAAAGAATGCCATTGGTATTTTGGTAGAAAGTGCATTGAATCTATAGATTTCTTTGGGTAGTATGGACATTTTTAACAATATTGATTCTTCCAATCCATGAACATGGACTATTTTTCCATTTTTTGGTGTCTTCATCAATTTCTTTCAATTGAGACCAATTTTGAAAGAAGTTCTGATTAAAATGATATCAAACAGCATCTCATGTTACAGAGAAAACTTTTGTGAAAGGAAGAGTCAATCAATGTGGCAAACTTCATCGCCTTATTTTAAGAAATTGCCACAGCCACCCCAGCTTTCAGCAGCCACCCCTGTCATCAATCAGCAGCCATCAATATCGTGGCAAGATCCTCCACCAGAAGAAAGATTACAAATCCCTGACTGTTCAGACGATCATTAGCACTTTTTAGCAATAAAGTATCTTTTAATTAAGGTATGTTCATTTTTTTCTAGACATAATGCTGTTTCGTTGCACACACAGTAAACTACAGTATACTATAAACATAACCTTCATATGCACTGCAAAACCCAAAAAAAGTGTCACTGGCTTTACTGTGACATTTGTTTCATTGCAGTGGCTGAAACTGAACCAACAATATTTCCAAGGTATGCCTGTTCAATCACGTTCTGAGGTATTGGGGTTTAGGACTTCACTATATGAATTTGGAGACACAATTCAGCCATAACAGCACAATGTAAATATTTTTCTGGACTTACCTGGGACTTCCCAGGACGGGCAGTTAGGACACAGTAGGAAGAAGCCTTGCTGACTGTTTTTCCGCTGCACCGTCATGGCGAGAGGCAGTGGGAGAGACCGGCCGGCGCTCTGAACTTACTCTCTGCTGTGGGGCTGGAATCTTCTCCGGCTATGCTGCTTCCAGTCCTGCTCAGCAAATAAATGAGCTGTCTTCTTCCCTTTGGGTTTGGAATGCTTTTTTGCAAGAAAGGAGTTATCAAATACCTAACAGCTGCTAACTGTTAAGTATTAACAGGGGGAACAGGTGTGCATGGGTTGTGGGCATTTGTCTCTGTTTATATATCTGAGTGCCTTCTAGAAGACCCCAGCCAGGCCCTTTAAGGAGGTTTTACCAGCTAAAGGAAAATCTATCCACGGGGAGGCCAGGTCACTTTTCTTCCAAATTCTTCCTAAAGTATTTTCTTTCATCTGCTGGGAAAAGGCCTCAACAAACATTTATCAAAAACATCTTTGGTGCCTGGGGCTGTGCTGGGACTGGGAGGAATGTAGTGCTTCTCAGGGCCTGTTTAGTAAATACAGACATTGCTCAACCCACAGGGAGGAGAGAGAGCCCGATGGATCAGGAGCTGGGAATGCACCTGTGCCAGCAGAGTGGAGGAGGGCCCTGGTCAGGAAGATAGGCTATTCGGGGCTGCCATGTTATTTTGCCTCTTTACGGATGTAAGGAAGAGACATGCCCACGTTACCTGCAAACCGTCCCTCGGTGGCACAGCAACCCATCCTCTCAGCATTGCTGCGTCCCGGTGGGGCTGAGGAGAGAGTTCAGTGCTTTTCATGAACCCTCTAGAATTTATTCTAGAAAAGAGAGGATCTAGCTGTGTCAATTTACCCCTCTCCGAAATGGCGCTCTCCTATCGGCCAGAAGCAAAGGACATTCGTTGTTTTTGCCTGCCCAGCTTACCTCCCACTTCTCTTCGAAATAAAACCACACTTTCCTTCCCGGAACCCATTCTACGTGGTTCAGGTGGGGCTGATTTCATCTCCCCCAGTGCAAGGAGAGGCGTTATCAAACACGTAGCAGCTACTAACTGTCCAGTATTAACAAGGGGAAACAGGTGTGCATGGGGAGCAGCAGGGAGTAAGTTCAGAGCGCCGGCCGGTCTCTCCCACTGCCTCTCGCCATGACGCTGCAGCGGAAAAACAGTCAGCAAGGCTTCTTCCTACTGTGTCCTAACTGCCCGTCCTGGGAAGTCCCAGGTAAGTGCAGAAAAATATTTACATTGTGCTGTTATGGCTGAATTGTGTCTCCAGATTCATATAGTGAAGTCCTAAACCCCAATACCTCAGAACGTGATTGAACAGGCATACCTTGGAAATATTGTTGGTTCAGTTTCAGCCACTGCAATGAAACAAATGCCACAGTAAAGCCACTGACACTTTTTTTGGGTTTTGCAGTGCATATGAAGGTTATGTTTATAGTATACTGTAGTTTACTGTGTGTGCAACGAAACAGCATTATGTCTAGAAAAAAATGAACATACCTTAATTAAAAGATACTTTATTGCTAAAAAGTGCTAATGATCGTCTGAGCGGTCAGGGAGTTGTAATCTTTCTGCTGGTGGAGGATCTTGCCACGATATTGATGGCTGCTGACTGATGACAGGGGTGGCTGCTGAAAGCTGGGGTGGCTGTGGCAATTTCTTAAAATAAGACGATGAAATTTGTCACATTGATTGCCCTGTCCTTAGTCTAGCCAATAGGAGTAGCTCTCTAGCCCTTGTCACAGTGATTGGCACAGAGTTGGGCACATGACTCAAGCACAGCCAGTCAGAGCCTCCTTCAGGCCTTGGTGTGGCAGCCACAGGAGAGCAGTTCTGCCTTCCTCTTGGATAACAGGGTCTAAGGATGGCTTGGAGCTGCCAAGCCATCTTCTCCAGTGGTACAGGGCACAGAGGACACTTACATCATCTGGAGAAAATGAAGCCAATGTACAAAGAGAAATAGCAGAGAGATGGAAAGCTAAAGGCAACCTTAAAGACAATGTTTGAGCCTCTGGATGCATCTCTCCTCAGGAGCTAATAAATTTCCTATCTTGCTTATACTCCTTTGAGCTGGGTTTCCGTCGCTGGGACTGGAAAACTCCTGACTGCTGCAGTAGCAGAGTTTGTGCCGAGCCTCCTCAGAGACAGCGTTTCTCATGCTCGGCCTGTTGTGTTTACCCTTGGCTGGAGCCCTGATTCTCATTAAACTAATTATGGGCAGAGTATGGGGACTACGTTCACTCAGAGGTCAGGGCACAAAGCATTACAACTTTATGCAGAAGTTACTGCTGAGGACCACTCCTCTTGGAAGTCAGCTGTGAACTAGAGAATCATTTCACACTTAAACCCTGCCCTCTATGTCTTTGGCCTTTAAACTGGTTTCTGTTCTTTACTTCCGAGTGTGTATTTTCAAATCTTTCCTTGGGGGACTCAGGAACATCCCAGGCTCCGTATCAAACACAGGAAAGTTTTTACCAGGTATGACAGTTTCCTATGGCTCTTCGGACTGCAGAGGAGTACTGCATTGCACGCACGAACATGCGTGGTGGGGTCAGGTGGAATGAAGATCTTTGGCTTTGAGGCAGCGGAACCTGTCTCCCTTCCCCTGCCATCGTGAGTTCCTCAACCCAAGTTACTATCAACCTCACCCCATGTCTCCAAATTACCCTGTGGTCCTCTGGCCATTTTACATACATGTCATTCTAGCCTGAGAACATGCCAGCTCCTTTCCCCTAATGTCTTATTGCCTGTATGAATGTAAACTTGAGGGAATCTCCTGGATTATCTTGCCCATGACCATAGCAGTTTACATGTGGGTTTGGTTTGGGACAGGCTCCAGATCCGCTGAGGGTCCTGCCTTCTCTTCCAGTATTTACTTTTGTTTGCAAATGAGTACCTATTCTGACTCCGACTCCAAGGTCTCATAAAACTTTCCTAACTCCATTTGCAGAAGTAAGAATAGACTCTCCCTGCACATTTGATCGGCAGCGTCCTCTGCTTCCTTTTGCACAGGGTACTCGTGTTGTTTCTCCTCCGCTAAGTAGTTGTGGCGGCTTTGGTTTCTCTCTCTGCTATGTGACACAGCATGAAGGTTTGGACAGGAATTTAACTGTTACCCTTTAATGTTTTTGTTGTGTTACTGTCAAATTGTGTCTTCTTAAAGGTTGCTTCCTGTCCTTTCTTTGGAGCAAGAAAAAAAAAATAAGGTAGCTGTGTGTGTATTATGCCCTATCTGTATAAAATGCCTTTCATTATTGATAAAGATATACTATTCCAGGAGACTCACCTGTTTAACCAGGTCAAGAGCTGGAAATCTTTCTCCAGGCTGCTTTCAGCTTCTAGCCCCACAGTCATGTGAAGGCAAAGCAGTCTTCCTTGCAGGTGTTCGGCACACAGGCCATAAACTGAGAGCAGCGGATGGCAAGCAGCAGGAAGAGGCTCACTTTCTGCTTTATCATGTGGGATTCTAGCGAATCTAGAGAGGGAACACCAAGGAGAGGACCTACACTCATAACCCCACACGCCGCCCTTTTGTTCCTCCTAAGATTAACAATGCTTATCACTTTTTGAGGTTCTGTTCATGTGCCAGATACTTTAAGTACTTGACATATGTTATCTAAACCTTAAAAGAATTTTATGAGGTAGCGAATATGATTCCCATTTTACACATAAACAAACTCAAAGATGCTGAGTGAATACCTGAAGAAGTTAAAAGGCTGTCATGCAGCCAGAGGTGGCCCTGGGCTTTTGAGAGCTGGCAGGTGGCCAGCACCCAGGTGAGAGCTGCAGGGTGGCCTGCAGACCCCAAGGAGTTAGAAACAGTGACCTTGGGACAGGCTCCAGGAAAGTGGCCTGTGTGAGAACTCTGTAGTCCCCAGTGCTCCTGGGAGAGGCAGCTCCTCCACAAGCCAGATGTGCTTCCAAACAGCTGCCACGTTGATGTTAGATCTTGTAGGTTTTCTTGATTCCATTTGTTAGTATAATCTTGTGCTCGTGGGTATTAAAAGATGTGGGCCTGAGGTAGCTAACACTCATTTGGTTTATTGTAATAGTTACTCCTGGGCATTACACATGCTAAACAAAGCAAACTATTCACCAAGCTCTCAATCTGAGCTCCTTGGATCAGTAAGCAGAGGTCACAGTCCTTTCCTAGTCCCACTGGTGAGTTAAATTCTGGAATGGCTCTGAATTATCAATATGTCAATAAAATGTCAGTCAGCCGGGACAATATGCTGTTCCAGTTTTGACTCTCAGATGGTAAAGCAAAAACATGTTTCAATTGTTTTTGCTGAGTGTAGGGAAGTCAGTAAGTACAGACCAGGTTTGAGAAGGTTAGAGATGGCCACTGATCTTTATTTTTCAGTTTTGAGAGTCTTGCAGCATTGCAGAATCCATTTCTCATTTTCACCTGCAGAATTTACATCAGAGTCAGAAACAGTAATGTCCAAAGGGGTAGCTGAGAAAACAGGCCATTCCAGGCTTACCTGGTAAGGCAGGGCTGGTGCCTAGGTACAGCCATTGGCCAGTGTACACATACTTGAGTCTGCACATTGAGATGGTGCCGCCTTTACCTCTGTAAGCATTTGCTTTACCTGATGAGACTCTCCGGGTATGGTGTGGTGAGCAATATGACTGCAGCCAGCCTGCAAAAGTGTGGGTGTGGCCTGAATTCTGGAAAGTCCTCCTTATTTTTCCCCATAGAGCAACAATGGTTCGCCTTTTTCTTTGCTTTAGCCCAGAGGCGAGTCTCATCTTGGAAGTCACTTAGGACTCTTTCTCCTGAGGGGACACATGTGGGCAAAGATTTGAATACATCCACTCCCAGGGGCTTTTCCATCCTAAGGACCTAGTCACCCTTTGTGCTTTGCCTTGCTTTTCTTTTTCTTTTCATTCTACTTTTTTTTTTTTTTTTTTTTTTGAGACGGAGTCTTGCTCTGTTGCCCAGGCTAGAGTCCAGTGGCGTGATCTGGGCTCACTCTAGCATCCACCTCCTGGGTTCAAGCGCTTCTCCTGCCTCAGCCTCCTGAGTAGCTGGGACTACAGGCATGCACCACACCTGGCTAGCTTTTTTTTTTTTTTTTCTTTTTGTGTGTGTCTTTTTAGTAGACGGACTAGGCTGATCTCCAGCTCCTGATCTCAAGTGGCCTCTGCCTTCCAAAGTGCTGGGATTACAGGCATGAGCCACTGCATCTGTACATCTTTTCATTCTACACTTAACTCTCACCCTGACCCACAGAAGACCTTATGCAAACTGGAAAAAGAATGCCTGTCTGGGCAGGTGTAGCTTGTACCAGGCTGCATGGCCTGGTGGGCAGATGATAGGCTGGACTTTGGCCCCAGTGTTCCCCTCACTGGGTGTTCTTGTGCAGTGGACATTGCATAGCTGAATGCGTTGGCCCTGTTAATGCTCATATTTGCTTACCTTACACTAAAAAGGTAAGCTGCAGAGCCCTTTTTGGGCAAGGCAGCTGTAAATGTGACATATCTGAATAGGCTATTCCCCACTGTTAACCTGAGAGGGTGGCAGGGGGATCCCATACACCTGATGGGGAGTGGTGGGCACCCCTGGAAATGGCTACTTTAGAAATACAGAGATGCTTTGCAGGGTGAGCTGAGGGAAACTGCGGCCACTACTGGGGAGTGAGGGTGAGTCTAGGCACAGGCAGGCATTCAGCATGAGCTTTGAGAGGCGAAGATGTAATGATTCTGGAGTAGAGACAGTGACGTGATTTGATGCTGTCAGATGGCAGCTGAAACAGACAGCAGAAGCTGCCATTAACTGGCCAGAGCCTATGGCAAGATAAGAGAGGAAAGCAGAGCAGGACAGAGGAAAGAAGAGAAGAGGAAGAGAAGAGAGAGAGAGGACAGGAAAGGGAGATGCGGGGAGGGGAGAAGACAGGAGAAGAAGCAGGGAGAAGAGGAGAAGGAAAGGGAGAGGAGCATAATAACAGTTCCAAGGTCTGAGGGATTCCGTTTTACTCATGCTCACTTTATTACAATTTATTACCGCCTTCATTCAGTACACATTTATCGAGCTTCTGTATGCCGGGTACTATGACAGAGAGATGAGCACGCAGTCCAGTGGGGAACACAAACATTGAAAGCAGCGACTACTGCTTGCTGGACTCTGCTAGACGACGTTATAGCAGCACAGAATGGGCTTAGGGGTTAATAATGGGGAAAAGTGCGATGGCACCGTATTTCTGTTTAAGAGACTCTATGGATAAGAATGCTCTTGGCTAAGACGTGGAATGCAGGTGCCACCAACTGGGATAAAGAACATGGAAGAAGCAAGCGTGGTGGATGTAAGAACATGAGCCCAACGTCGGACACATTGCATCTGGGGTGGGTGCATCTGGGGTGGGATGACACCGACTGATGACTGGTAGATAGATAAGCCACTGGAAGGCTAGCTCCAGGGGGACAGGGCTTTCAGCTTAGTCCGTCTAATACTGCATCCTGAGGACCTGCAAGCGTGCCTGGCATATATGAGGTGCCCAATACGTATTTGTGGAGTGGGTGTGTAGCTGGGATGTGGAGGCAGCCCCATGGAAGTCCTTGCTGGTTGCCCACATTCATCTTGATACCGTGCAGAGTTAGCACTTTATTGCACGCCCTACCACCCCTGACCCCGAAACAAAGCTAATCTCCACAGTGCATCAAGGAATTGTGCCTGTCACATAGGACGTGCTCAATAAATGTTTATTAATGATAAATAGATTTCATATTAATGTTAATTAATACAGGATCGACAATGTGTTAATTACATTAATATAGAAGATATTATAATAATAAATGTATACTATATGGAGATGTATAGATAATAAGGAATATGCCAAAGTTCTCGAGGAGAGTTAGGGAATAATAATGACATTGCCCATCAGATAGCAGAATCCTAAATATGTCATCTCTCCTGCCAGCCAGCTTGGCTGTCCTCCTCTTTCCCCATGTGACTTCAAAACTCTTCACTAACTGTACTCTTCATCTTTGGCTCTTGGCCTGCCTGCCCCTGGGAGCATAACAAAAGCCTGGCATTCACTCGCTCAGCAGGATCTTGGTGCCTTCTCTTTGGGGTACTTTGTTCATCCCACCACCAATGGTTCTGAAACTCAGGCAGTATCTTAGCAATGCAGATTTGGGGGCCAAAGGAGTGAATGACAAGGTGGAGTGTGAGAGAAAGAGGCCCAGGTGAAGTCCCCGTGAAACACTGAAGACTGAGAGGTCGGGAGAAAGAGGAATCTCTGCGGAGACAGGAGCTTGTGCATTCACATCCGCTTCCAGCCAGCTTACCTGTCCAGCTTCACAGCAGCCTGTGTCCAGCCCATCACTGCAAGAGTCAGCTGGTCCTGCACTATCAGGAACAAAGTTTGCAATAAATAGTTTTTGAATGAAGAAAGTTCCTGCCACTCTCACAAAAATGGACTTTCTGCTCTAGTAATTCCAAAATAACTTCAGTTCTCAGAACATGCCCTGTTCTTTTAAATCTGTTTTTAGCCATCCATTCACTATCCATTTGTTCACTCAACAGGCCCATTTCCAAAACGATTTTCACATTTTAGATTTTGTTGTGGCAGAACCCCATTTCTAGGTATCCACAGTATTGTAAAGTTACCACAGGTCCCTACCACACTAAGCTCCTCCTGGGCAGGGACTGAGTTTTGGCCTCTGTGTTGCCCCGAAGGCCCCAGCCTGATGCAGCCAACCCTCACTAAGACCAGCACTCACAAGCCTGAATTAGCTCACCAGACAACCACTCTTGCCCTAGCACCATGATATATTTTCAGACAATTTAGCTAAGTCGGCAGCCAAAGAAGCGGCAGCATTACAAAGAGGTGAAGTTCAGAAACAAAGGGAAAAATAGTGGCTCCGTGCAAATCTTGCAGGGAATTTAAAAGAATACAGGAAAAGGTTTCAGGAAAGACTGCTTCAGGAACTCAGAAACAGGCCCAGGATTCTCATCCAGATGCTGCCTTTTAAAAAATAGCATAATTTCACTCTTGGGAACTGTGTTAGCCCATTCTCATTTTGTTATAAAGAAATACCTGAGACTGGGGAATGTATAAAGAAAAAAAGGTATAATTGGCTTGCAGTTCTGCTGGCTTTGCAAGAAGCATGGTGCTAGCATCTGCTCAGCTTTTAGGGAAACCTCAGGGAGCTTACAATTATGATGGAAGGTAAAGGGTGAACAGGACGCCACATAGTGAAAGCAGGAGCAAGCAAAGGGTGGGGAGGTGCCATGCACTCTGAAATGACCAGATCTTATAAGAATACACTGTCATGAAGACAGCATGAAGCCATGAGGGACCCACCTCCATGATCCAAACACCTCCCAGCAGACCCTACTGAAGCAGGAGCAGCCTCGAGAAACAGACCTCTCGGATACCGAACTAGAAAAGGAAGGGGTTTTATTATTACGGCCCAGAGCAAGGCTTTATGTTTTGTCCAAACAGCCAAGCTCTCCTAACAAAGAGAAGCTCTGCCTTTATATAGGCTTACACTCTAGATATTACACATGAAAGGATCTTAGGTTTACAGCCTTAGAAATTACAAGTGAAAAGGGTCTTGGGTTTACAGCTTTAGAAATCACATATGAAAGGGTCTTGGGTTTACAGTTTTAGGAATCACATGTGAAAGGGTTTCTGGTCTCTGGATGGAGGAGTAGGGTGGGGGTTTGATCTTGTTTAAGTAAAAACAGTGTGTTCCAGAGAGATTCCCCCATACCACACCTGCTATGTTATAGGAAGGTGATTCAGGAGGCACCAATCGGCCAGCCTTTTCTTCTATTGAAATGCAATGTGGAGGTCAAGGGGGAGGTGATCCTATGTGCCTGGGTATCCTTTCTCACCCCCCAACTTTGAGACCCTCACCACTCTATAATATTAGTGAGAGGTCTCACTCTCATTCTCATTTTCCAGATCCTCTGAAGAAACCGATCGATAATGACAGACATAAAACACTTGGGATATGGTTTTTCTGGTCTATTACAGCAGTAAAGGATTTCTTAGCCATTTAGAGGAGCAAGGCGGGAAAGCAGGGGAGTAGTAAACAGACACCCACTATGGTTATCACACTTATGATGAGGGTTTTCAATCCTCCCAAGGCTGAGAACCAACCTTTAAATAAGAGCTCAGGGTTGAATGTATGCCATACCTGCAGAGGCATGTGTGCTAGTTTGTTTATATTCTTAACTGCATGACCCTGGTCGTTTACGTGCAGGCAGCAGTTGGTTAGTTTGAATTTTTTACTGACTCCTCCTTCAGCTGCCAGCAAATAATCTAAGGCCAACCAGTTCTGATAAATGGGATTTGTCATTTGAGTTTCTTGTCTGGCCAAATGGACAGAGCTTTGCCCGTTTCATTAACGAGTATTTCCAAGGCAGCCTGCGACTGAATGATCTGATTTAGCAAATAGATAGGAGTCTGGTGTCCCCAGGGGCCATTCCCTGTCCCTGTGGCCGGCCTATAGTACTCAGTAATTCTTTCCAGTGGCCACTTATTATTTTCCCATTTACCTATTTTCGGACTTCTCTTCTCCCGGGCGGAGTATACTGGGTGTCCTAACAGCTCACCTGTCGTAACAGAAAATAGGAAAAAAGAAGGCTTAATGGTGCCTATGACACAGCTACCTGTCCATCTTTCAGGTACGTATGCTCTATGTCCGCATATCCAGTACAACCCAGGAGGGGCTGTCCAGTCTCTCCAGGACCCAGGGTGATTCCAAGCATCCTGTAATTTTGGAAATTCTAGGAGGGGGTTCTTTTCAGTATAGTTTGAGCTCCACCAGGTTATAGTGCCCACTGTTCCATTATACAGTCGCTGCCCTAGGCAGCTAAGCTTTCCAACTGGAACAGTGGAGTCTGTTCCTTTTCTGGCCAAACAATATTGTTCAATAATTGAAACCTTTGAAACCCAGAAACTGTTGGTTTGAACCCTTTGAACTGAGGTCTGGTCAGGGACAGGGTCAGAGGGTAATAACTCATGGGCTTCTCATGTCCAACTGTCACCCACAGACATCCCTCCACATACATAGCAAGAAGTAACATTGAGGGAGTGGGCCTCATTTTCAGCAAATTGGAGGAACAAGTTCTTTGTCGTTTTTGGAAATTCTGGCACTAGCTTATTTAATATACCATAAAAGCGCTGGTACACTGGCCAGGCTGAGTGTTTTTGGATTTTTACCTGAATCTGGATACTGACTCCAGGGTCAAGCCCTTTCCCATCAATTCCTAGCATTATACTCTCCCCTTTTTCCCATTTTGGGCCTTGGGGGTTTGTGATTATTAATTCTACTGGGTTACAATGTCCTGAGACACAAGGGACATTACTCCCTGGAAAGGTGTCTCTCCCTTTTACAAGATGAGCGGGATTATTTGTATTATTTTTTCAAGTGGCCCAGATGATGCATGACCCAAAAATGCAATTACTGCACCTGTAGGTTCTCTGGCAGATATACATATGTTCTTTTGCATAACTTTGCTCCCATCCGGGGAAACCACAGCCCCCCCTACTGAAATGATAGGCATTGATGGCTGCACAGGCATCAAACCTTAGCGTAACCTGTTTTGGCTTCCATTCGCCTCTGTTTTAGCTATTAATTTAGTAGGGCTATTTCATCGCCCTGTTAGGAGTCTAATTTCAAAAGTCATATGTATAGGGGGCTCTGATGCATCATAGCATACATCGGGCTGTCCATCCCCTGGATTACACACCTTATACTGAGTACCATTATATAAACAGATTCCCTTCTGTGTTCCTGTACATTTATAATAACTGTAGAACAAAAGAATGGCAGTAACTTTACGTCCTGCTTTAGTAACCTCGTGCATACGCTGAAAGCATTCTTCAAAATTAGCTAATGTCCCTACTGTAAAAGTCCAAATATTAAGAACAAGCCCCATGATAAATTTCCTCATGCTTCAGCCATGCGTGGACCAGCTAGCTTCCGGGATGTGGCTGGAGCAGGGCTTGCTGCCCTTCTTAGGGTGATTCTGCAGTTGTTGCCTAGGGTCTGGTGCTGCTTCCAGGTTTCACACTGCTGCAGTGGATCCAGGCTGGGATTCCCTTTACCATTATGGCTGTGGGAGTGGTCGGGATCACGATCTGGGGTCCTTTCCACCATGGCTTTAGAGGGGCGGCGTTCCAGTTCTTTATCCACACGTGATCACCTGGTGAGAAAGGGTGAACTGGGGATTTTAAGCTTACAGGACATCTTTCATTTATCCAGGTTGAAATGTCCTGAGCAATTCTCCCTAGAGCTGGTAACTGGTGTCCTAACTCAATCTTTCCCCACTCCCAAGGAGTTCCTGGGAGTGCCCAGAGTATGGGAGGGGGCCTATGATATAAGACTTCATAGGGGGAATATGCTGTCCTCATAGAGGGAGTGCATCTAATTTTGAATAACACCAAGGGAAGTGCCTGCGCCCACTTTGATCCTGTTTCCTGACACACTTTCCCTAAGCTATTTTTGATGGTTCAGTTCATTCTTTTCACTTTTCCTGAAGTCTGAGGGCAATAGGCAGTGTACAGTTTCCAAAGTAATACCCTAAGGCCACTGCTGTCTTCTGGGCCAAGTTCGCTACAAATGCTGGTGCCTGACCCAATGCACAGTGGCAGTCCAGACCTAGGGATCAGATCTCGAAGCAGCACATATATTTCATGGGCTTTCTGGCACCAGCAGCAAAGTGGCAGAGTTTAGGGTGTTGCACGGACCCCAGTGGTGATGCTTTTCACTTTAGCAGGCTCAGGTATTTGGTAGGCTTAGCATTTGTTAACCAATGATGTCCTTTGGTATTCATCAGGGTCACTATTGTGTGGGGTGCTTTGATATTTAAATTCTTCCCAGAGTGGATGCTAGAACTTTAATTGCCATTCCTTTTTTTGTTGTTCTTTCTGACACATACAGCACATACAGACACATACAGAGGCTTTGTTAAATTGGATAGCCCCAAAGCTAGGGCTGACAAAAGTTTCATTTTTAGTTTCTGCCCCATTCAAAGGATTTCTTGTCTTCTCCCCTCCCCTCTTTGTCACTTTGTGTAAGGATTTGGCCAGTACTGTGAAGTTTGGAATCCACAATTTACAAAACCCACGGTTCCCAGGAACTCCCTCACCTGCCTTCTAGTCTCGGGTTCTGGCAGGTTGCAAATGACTTGCCTCCTCTCTGTTCCTAGGCTGTGTTCCCCCTTCCGGAAGGTGAACCCCAGATATCGCACTTGCTATAGGCAAATCTGGGCTTTCTTTTTAGACACTTTATACCCACAGTCCTCCAGGTGTCAAAGTAAGGCATCTGTTCCTTTTGTGCACCCGACTGCTGTGTGGTGTCCCAATAAAATGTCATCAGCATATAGGGGCAGCATGCAGCCTAAGTCCTTAGCAAGAAACTTCTGGGGGGCAGTCACGGGTTAGTGCCTCCCCAAGGATGGTGAGAGAGTTTTGAGCCCCTAGGAAGCTGGGTCCAGGTATACCGGGGTGGTCACACCTGTTTCTGGATTTTTTCCCATTGAAATGCAAATAGTTTTTGACCCTCCAAGGCCAGTCCAATGCTAAAGAAGTATTCTTTAAGTCCAATAAAGTGAACCAACTATCCTCTGCTGGCAATAATCTCAACTGTGTGCACAAGCTGGGTGCAAGTGGGTGCAAAGTCACTGTAGTCTGATTAACCAAATGCAAGCCCTGCACTGGCCTGGGCGGAAATACCAGTCTTCAATCCCTGGTTAGGGAAGGTCTCCGCCCTCCTTCCGGAGGGACGGTGGGAACCTGGATAACCCCTGCCTGAGGCAGTCTTAGCTGCAGGGAGTCTTCATTATTGAACCTGATAGTTGTAGCCCTTAATTTGCACAAGTTTTGCTGGAGAGGAGGGGTAGGGGCAAGTACAAGGAAGTCTGTTTTCCAGATACCTTAGTAGCTCTAATGATATTGGTTTTGTTTCCTTTGATGGGGGGTTGCAGGGCTGTTGTCTGGACCTTGGGATCTTTGGAGGTGTATGAGCCCGGCCCCCCCTCCTTTAGTCCAGTGGCCCTTCCATTAGACTGAACAGAGCTCCTCCATTTTCGTCTGGATCCTTGTGTTTAGGATGGTCCTGTTTTCCCATTAGCTGGGGACACCTGTCCTTTCAGTGCCCCACTTCTCTACAATAAGCACACTGATCGCATTGCAGGTACAGGCGGGCAGACTGCAGGGCTTTCCATGAACCCCCCTTTTCCCACACTCTTGGGGGGCACTCCTCTAATAGTGGCAGCTATCAAGTTGGCATTTCGTGGAGCCTGACGCTGGTTTTCTCTATGACTTTCTCCACAGCTCACCGCTTCTCGGTTCACAAACACTCGGTTAGCTATCTCTAGTAACTGTGAAGCATTCATGCCCACAAATCCTGCCTGTTTCTGCAATTCTCGTCTAATGTCTTCTGCACACTGACTGACTAAGGTCATATTTATCATGTGTTGGTTTTCAGGGCTTTCAGGATCCAGAGGAGTATACATGCGAAACACTTCACCCAGCCTCTCGTTCGTGTTAAAAAGATACATAAACAGCAGGAGTGGGGTTATGAGTCTGAATAATTGTTTGCAGTAGGTCAACAAGAGCCTGTGGCTTCTTAGTATCAAAAACTCTTCTGCCACCAGACCTGCCAGAACCTTGGGGTCCGTGTCTCCGCCACTGAATCTGCCCCGTCTGGGCGCCAGACCTTGGGAGTTTGCATCTCTTGGTGGGGGGCGATTTTTCCTAGAGGTCTGTCCCTTGGCCACTCAAACAGTCACTGCCTGTCCTCTTAACCACTTCAGAGGGTTCAAAGCTAACGGCAATCTATGTATGGAAATTGATCAAAGTGTTCTAGCTTGCCTCATATAACCTCATGCCTTACTTTGGAGACCAGAGACCTGTCGCGGGTCCCCTCTGGGGGCCAACGTACCCCAAATGCTGGCCAATCTACCTCACATAAAGTCCTTAATTTCTCTGGTGTCATACATAGCTACTGTATAATTTCCACTAAATTCTTTCTTAAAATTTTTCAGCATGGTCTCTAAAAGAGTGGGTTTGCTATGAGTGTGACCCATACCTATACCTGCCAAAGAAACAATTCCCACAGTTAAGAGAGTGTTACTCCACCCACAGCAGTTCCCGCCCAGCGAGACGCAGTACACACTCTGATTTACATTCACTTCAATCCTTTTAGAACACCTAGATGGCAAAATCTCCTCCACTCAGCCTTATGTGGCCGTCTCTAATTCCAACTAGCCCTACAAATTGCTCAAAGTATGAGGCCCCTTCTCATGGGCCTGATATTTCCACATTTTATGGCTGATGAATCCAGTTGGACCCCTATACACACACACACACACACACACACACACACACTGCTCTCTTCCCTCTACCCAAATTGAAACCATAAGCAAAAGCTTCCAAGTTTAGTTACAAATAGGAGAGAGAGAGAGAGAGAGAGCCAAGCTCAAAAGTGCCAAATCTGGCACACGTGGGTGATCAGGCCACGCTTCCACCTAAAGGAGGTGGGCAAGTTTCTGGGACCAATCCTACCGTGTTTCTGTTGTCCGGATATTCCAAGTACTCATTCCTTCTCGGTGTTCAGCCACTGGGTGGATCCACACTGTGGGGGCTTTTCTGCTCTGCTCTGGCAAGGCTTTCCACTGGGCAAATACCTGCCCGGGAGTGCTCTAAGGAACTGTTGCCACCCCAGCGGGTGGGAGCCCCCCCCAGGGATGCTCTGAAGGGCGAGGCAAACTGCCTGAGAGGCTTCTTCGGCTGTCTGCCAACCGAAACTCGTTTCCCGGTCAGGGAACCAAATGAAGCAGGCGCGGCCGCGAGAAACAGCTCTCAGACACCGAACTAGAGAAGGAAGGGGTTTTATTATTACTGCCTGGGAGCAAGGCAGTATGTTCTGTCCAAACGGCCAAGCTCTCCTAACAAAGAGAAGCTCTGCCTTTATATAGGCTTACACTCTAGATATTACACGTGAAAGGATCTTAGGTTTACAGCCTTAGAAATTACAAGTGAAAAGGGTTTTGGGTTTACAGCTTTAGAAATCACATATGAAAGGGTCTTGGGTTTACAGTTTTAGGAATCACATGTGAAAGGGTTTCTGGTCTCTGGATGGAGGAGTAGGGTGGGGGTTTGATCTTGTTTAAGTAAAAACAGTGTGTTCCAGAGAGATTCCCCCATACCACACCTGCTATGTTATAGGAAGGTGATTCAGGAGGCGTCAGTTGGCCAGCCTTTTCTTCTATTGAAATGCAATGTGGAGGTCAAGGGGGAGGTGATCCTGTGTGCCTGGGTCTCCTTCCTCACGATCACTAGCACTGGGGATTATAATTTCACATGAGATTTGGGCAGGGACAAATATTCAAACTATGTAATTCTATCCCTGGCTCCTTCAAATCTCGTATTCTTCTTACATATGATCATGCCTTTCCAACAGTTTCCCAAAGTCTTAACTCATTCCAGCATTAATTCAAAAGTCCAAAGTCACATCTGAGACAAGGCGAATCCCTTTCACCTATGAGCCTATAAAATAAAATCAAGTCAGTTACTTCCAAGATACAATGAAGGTACAGGCATTGGGTAAACATTGCCATTCCAAAAGTGAGAAATTGCCAGAAAGAAAGGGGCTATAGGCCCTATGCAAGTTCAAAACCCAACTGGGCAGTCATTAAATCTTGAATCTCCAAACTAACCTCTGTTGACTCCATGCCCCACATTCAGGGCACACCTGTGCAACAGGTGGGCTCCCAAGGCCTTGGGCAGCTCTCACCCTTGGGCTGCTCTCACAGAATGGGGTTGAATGACAGCTTCTTTTCAAGGTGCAGGGTGCAAGCTACCAGTGGATCTACTACCCTTGGATCTGGAGGATGGTGGTCCCCTTGTCACAGCTCTACTAGGTAGGCACTGCCCCAGTGGGGAATCTGTGTGGGGCCTCCAACCCCACATTTCTCCTCCACACTGCCCTAGTAGAGGCTCTCAGTGAGGGTTCTGCCCCTGCAGCAGGCTTCTGCCTGAACACCCAGTCTTTTCCATATGTCCTCTGAAATCTAGGTGTAGGTTCTCACACCTCCTTCACTTTTGCATTCTGTGTGCCTGCAGGCTTAACACTACATGGAAGCTGCCAAAGCTTATAGCTTGTATCCTCTGAAGCAGCAGCATGAGCTGTATCTGGGGCCCTCTGAGCGAGACTGGAGCTGGAGTCAGTGATGCAGGCAGCAGTGTCCCAAGGCTGCCTCAGACACTGGGGCTCTGGGACTGGCCCCCACAACCATTCTTTCTCCAGAGGCTGCCATGAAGGTCTCTGAAATGTGTCTGAGGCCTTTCCCCCATAGTCTTTGATATTAGCACTTGGCTCCCTTCTAGTTATGCAAATTTCTCTAGCCAGTGGTTGCTCCACAGCCTGTTTGAATTCCTCTTCCAAAAAAAGCTTTCTTTTTGTCTGCTACATGGCCAGAGAATTTTCCAAACTTATGCTCTGATTCCTATTTAATTTCCAACTTTAGGTCATTTGCTTTGTTCCTGCATCGGAGGGTAGGCTGTTAGAAGCAGTTATGCCACTTCTTGAACACTCTGCTGCTTAGACCCTTCTGCCAGATACTCCAGACCATCACTCTTCAGTTCAAACTTCCACAGATCCCTAGGGCACAAACAGAATGCAGCCGAACTCTTTGCTAAAGCATAGTACATGAGCTTTTGCTGCAGTTCTGAATAAGTTCCTCATTTTCATCTGAGGCCTCAGCAGCCTGGACTTCACTGTCCATATCACTAGCAGCATTTTAGTCACAACTATTTAACCAGTCTCTAAGAAGTTTCAAACTTTCCCTCATCTTCCTGCCTTCTTCTGAGCCTTCTAAACTCTTCCAACCTCTGTCCATTATACCTAGTTCCAAAGCTGCTTCCACATCTTCTGATATCTACATGGCAATGCCCCACTCCTTAGTACCAATTTTCTGTATTGGTTTATTCTTGCATTGCTATAAAGAACTATCTGAGACTGTCTAATTTATAAAGAAAAGAGGTTTAATTGGCTCACAGTTCTGCAGGTTTTATAGGAAGCATGGTGCTGGCATCTGCTTAGCTTCTAGGGAGGCCTCAGGAAGCTTAAAGTCATGGCAGAAGGTAAAGGTGGAGCAGGCATGTCACATGACAGAAATGGGAGTAAGCCAGAGAGAGTGACGGGGAGGTCACTTGTAAATGACCAAATCTCATGAGAACTCACCATTGCGAAGACAGCACCAAGCCATGAGGAATCCACCTTCATGACCCAAACACCTCCTACCAGGCCCCACCTCCTGCATTGGGGATTACAATTCAACATGAGATTACATCCCACTATATCTACAGCTGTCCATCAAATGGAATTTGGTGGCTTCATGGGGAAGACATAGCATCCCTCTTCTATTCCCATACCTTCCTTCAGATGACCTACCCCATTACCTTCAAAGAATTCCACAGTCACAAAGTTATTCCTTAGGCATAAGACTCTTTGGCTCCTGGAAAATAGAAAATCTCTGGAAGGAATGGTCTAGGTCTTCGAGTCAGGGAGAATTCGTGTATGCAGTCCTCTGCTGGGGTAGGCTTGTATGAGAACAAAAGAAGAGGAAGTCACTGTGGGGATGTTCAGAGGAGAGGGTAGAGAAGATGGTGGTGAAAGGAAACAGAAGGACCAAGGAGCAAAGACAACCAATAATTTGGGGATTTCAGAAACTCTGACATCTTGTCCTTCATAATTCTGAGGGTGCTGCCGAGCCCTGCTGCCTGCTCTGGAGCTTCTTGGCATTTGCTTTGCCTGTTTGCTCATTTACTATCAGCAAAGTAGCGGGACATTTCACCAATTATCAAGGACTGTGCTAAGTCGGGCAGCACCAGGGGTTACGGACACACACACAGCTCCAGCTGCAAGGGCCAAACTTCGTGACTCCAGAGATGGAGGTCAAGCTCCAAGCTGGCCTCACCCATGGCTGCCTGAAGATCGGGAAATGCACAGGCTTTCTAGTGGGACAAAGCTGAGTTCAAACCTGGCTCTGCTCCTCACTAGCTGCGTGGCTGTGGGCGTTTATTACCCTTTCTGAAGCATAGCCTTACCGTTTATAAAGTGAAGATCATCACACCCAATCCAAAGGATTGCTAGGGGAGTAAATGAAGAAAGTGTTGTAGCATGCCCAGTGCAGGATCTGGAACACAGCGATTGCTCAAAAACAGTTGTCCCCTTTCCCTTCCCTCTTGGCTCTGTCTTCCTGCATTTCATCAGTCAGATATCTGTGGTTTTCCTAGAACATCTCTGAGTGTAAACCATCAACTCCTGAGAAAACCCTCAAGGAGGGGTAAAATGGATAACAGGAATTTCTAGGGACATAAAAGTGGTATCATGTTTGTGTGTGTAACTATCAATCAATTTCACAGAAAAGCAGCCTTGCATAGCTGGACAGACACCATCAGCTTTCTTCTGCTTCTGCAGTTGAATTTTATTTTATTAAGAGCAGAACAATGGACCCGATTTTCCACTTTAGATACTAAAGAAGGCAAATTAGTCGAAAGGAAATTCTGCTGAAACTGTATTTAGTATTTGAGATCCTAAGCCCGGAGACGGAGCCTCTGTGTGACCTTGAGGAGCCGTGTGCATGCTCATTGTTGGATCCCAGCCTGATCCAAGAGCACAGGAGGCCCAAGGCCAGTCCAGGGCCTGGTCAGCAGAGCAGCACATGCAAACCTGAGTGACCCGGGGCCTTGATGAGGGACACACTGCCTTCCTGAGCAGTGCGTGCTGTGTGAGTGTAACTGTCTACCACATTTTTAAAAGAAAAAAGTGAATTTTCTTAACCTTTTTCCTTTTCCCCATCTACTACTTAGCTCTTTAGGAATGCAACTATAACCTTTGCCTTGTCTTTACCAGACGCTCCCTACACAGCAAGCTTATCTGACTATATGTTTACTTAGAAGTGCCAGAGACTGGACCTTGAAACACAGCAGGCACTTCTGGAACTCTCTCCCGCCAGGAGATTGCCTCAAGATAACAGTTAATTTACAACTTAAATTTTGCCCTAGACAAAATTAAAATTGTCAGTTTACAAACTGGCTCTGCCCACAATGGTGCTAGCCAGACCACCTGATAGATAAGACACAGGAAGCAAGTCATGTGGACCCCACCCCTCCTCCCCTACCTCTTGCATGTGGTTCATGCCAAGTCCCCCTTTAAAAACCCCTGCTTTCTGCCCTGCAAGCTGAAGTGATACCCTCAAGGCAGGAGCTTGTATTTCTTCCTCTCAGCTAAGCTCTGGAATAAAAGTCTCTTTCCACCAGGCCTCCTTCTTATGAACTGGACTCTGCAAGCCATGAGCAGCCAGACCTGTGTTTGGTTACATAGGGACTCACTGTCACAACTGGTTGTGGGGACCGTCCCTCACACTAGGAAGTTCAAGTCAACAAACTGTGCTAGGCAGTGTTAGAGGTGGAGGGCGAAAAGGGACTACAACATGATCTGCTCCCTCCTGAAATATCAAACACAAGCTACGTCAGGGATTCGTCACCTTTTTGGTGTTATTGGAAATCAGAAGTATAGACCCCTCCTCAGAATAATGTTTTTAAATGTGTGAAATGAAATGAGATCACAAAGGAAACCAACTCGATTGGAGCACATGAGGTCTCACGCACACATGGAGGGATGTATTATTGCTAATTTAGAGATATGAACAGATCATAATGGTCGGGGGTGTCTGAAAACTTTATGTTAAAGACTTCTACGCACAGAAACGGGGGAAGGCGTTTCATGCGCAGGGAACAGCATGAGCAATCACTTGGAAACAAGGACGTGCAGATGCATTAAGGGAACAGAATAATCAAGTGAGGCTGGGGCTTTGCAGGAAGCGCTCAGTGTTTATATCTGGGTCCTCTCTCTGTCTCTTAGAATCCTAGCCAATGTGAAAGGAAAATAAATCTTGGGGCCCCCAAATCATTAAGCTTTGGGAAAAGTCAAACTGGGAACTGCTTAGGACCAATCTGCCTCCCATTCTATTCCAAGTCACCCTATGCTCACTGAGATAAATGCATACCAGACTGCCTCTGCCTCATTTGGAGAGGCTAATCAGAAACTCAAAAGCATGCAACCATTTTTCACCCATCTACCTATGACCTGGAAACCCTCTCCCCACCTTTGCTTCAAGTTGTCCCGCCTTTCCAGACAGAACCAGTGTTCATCTTGCGTATGTTGATTGATGACTGATGTCTCGTGTCTTCCTACAATGTATAAAACCAAACTGTGCTCTGATCACCTTGGCACACGTCGTCAGGACCTCCTGAGGCTGTGTCACGGGCGCGTGTCCTCAACTTTGGCAAAACAAACTTTCTAAATTAACTGAGCCATGCCTCAGATTTTCGGGGTTCACACAAGTAACAGATGTGGACAGAGTTTACACTTGAATTGCTCATGCTTCTCTCAGGCCGCCGGCAACAGAAAAGTGAGCCCTTGGCATCTGTCCTCTCAGCAGTGATCTGCTAGGAAGGTCAGAAAAGCAGGTGGGGGTGAGGGAGGCAGAAGGAGCCCAGGAAAAGGCTGCTTCACGGCAGCTCTGTTCCGTCCCAGGAGGACAGCTGCGCTGGGAGGTGGACCGAGAAAGACACCATCACCCGCTGACAACCCACCTAGGCAATGCTGACTCCTCTGCCAGCCACTCCATTACTCTGTTGGGACAAGTTTCTGGCAGAATTGTCATCAGGAAACAATTTAATTTGACATTTATTCCATGAGCGTGTCGGCCCTGTTTATATTTTAGGTTCTAGAGGAGACTCGGCTCTAGCCCCTGATTAAATTTGTGCCTAAATTGGGGCCATCCTAGAATCCAGGCCCAGAGTGACCACAGGCCTGGGGGAGGTGGGCCTTCCAGGGCTTATGGAGCTGGCTGGGGAAAATGTGCCTCAAAGGCCCGAGTCCCGCACACCACTTTGGTCCAGACACAATGGCCTAGTCAGCAGGAGAGGGTGGTTTTGACGTCTTCCCTTAGGTGGGTCTCTGAGACCAGGCTGAGGGGCTGCAATCCAAAGAGCAGGTGACAGCAGCCACAGCAACAGCTCACGTTTATGAAGCACGTAGGCAGCACTTGGCGCTGTGCTGAGCAGTATTCATGAGCTCAATCATTAGATTGGTAACCCTGCCAGCTATGGAGTGGTGAGATCTCTGTTTTTCAGATAAGAAGACAAGTTTAGAGGGGTTCAGCTGCTTGTACAGAGCCAGGTCAGTGCCTGCGCCCCTCTGCCAGACTCTAAGCATCAGTAGACATGAGTACTGGAAAATAAAATATAAAGAAACTGGCCAGGTGCAATGGCTCATTCCTGTAATTCCAGCACCTTGGGAGACCAAGGTAGGCAGATTGCTTGAGCCACAGAGTTCGAGACCAGCAACACGGCGAAAGCCCGTCTCTACTAAAACTATAAAAATTAGCTGAGTGTGGTGGTACACACCTGTGGTCCGACCTTCGCAGGAGGCTGACGTAGGAGGATTGCTTAAGCCCAAGAGGTTGAGGCTGCAGTGTGCTGTGATCATGACACTGCACTCCAGCTGGGGGACAGGGTGAGACCCCATCTCAAAAAATAAAAATAATAAAATGTAAAGAAACAAAATACAAAACATGAGTGTCACCAAAGCCAGCAGCTTCTAGCGGTCAGGTTTTGCAGTGAGGGAAGAAGTCAGGACTCTGGGAGACTTGGTCAAGGCAAAAGTTGACCACCCTGGACTCTGAGCACTGGCAGCAGTAACCAGGTGCTCCCCACAGTGCACCTGAGCGTGGAGAAGGGACGGCGCAGATGCCTCACAGCAACCGAGAGGAAGCATCTATACGTGCAGTCTGCAGACCATTTGAGACACCACCAGAGGACTTCCAGGACCGCATGGGAACTTGTGCTGTCTAAGCGCTCCATAATCAAAGATGTGTGTACTGGAAAAAGCTTGTAGGTGTAGGGGAAAGGTCAGGCAAGGCTGCTTGAATCCGGTGGGAATGATTTCAGATCACTGAATCTCTGAGTCTGTTCTCTCACCTATAAAATGAACATAACAACGTTGACTTCACCTGTTGGCTCTAAGGATGAAACAAACTGAAATAAATAAAGCAGTCCAGTATGGTGCTTGACAAACCATGGGTGTTCAATAAATATATGTTTTTCTCCCTTCTCCTTCAGAAGAATTTTTAGAGGCTGTGTAGGCTTTTTGAAGCTTTATGTAAATTTATGTGAAGTGACATTCAATGAAATCACTCATCTGTATGATCCCTTTAATCCTACCTGCAGCTTCAGTAAAATTGAAATTTAAATCATACATTTTATTTAATGGCACAACTTAGATGCCTGGGAGGGTGGGGAGGGGAAGGAGAGAGAGGAAAGAAAAAACCTGTATTAGGAAGAAAAGAACTTGGCACTAAAAATAACTATTCCAGGGGCAAGAGAGCTTTTGTTAAATGGACTCTTATCTTTTTTTTTTTTTAATAAAGGTCAAATTTTAATCCAAAGATTTAGATTCAAATCAGGCTTTGAAAAAACAGAGGGCCTCCATGTGAGGTTTGCCATTACAAATTAAAATCCGTTCTTTTTGTCTTGTGATTTTCTTTCCCTGCTATTTCTCATGCATCTTATTTTTTTAGTTGGTCTTGTCTTACTACATGAATATATTAAAGGCTATGTAGAATGATAAATACTACAAAGCAGAATCAGTGGACAATTCTGGAAACATTATTTTGGGCTTTAGATTTTAAGTACTAAAAAAAGATGCCCATCTACATTTTTTAAAAAGGACGGTTTAAAAAACTGACAATGAATTTAATGTATTAAAAATACTGACTGTAAAAAGATAAAAATTATAGAAAACTATAAAAAAGAAAGGAAAATTGTCCCAAATTCTACTACCCAATGATAGCCAAATTTTCTAAATCTGTAAAAGCGTTTTGTACATTGAGGATATTAAGCATATGCAGGTTATATATATATACATGTGTGTGTGTACATATATGTATATTCATAATGTGTCCTCTATCATTCAAACTTTTAAATGGTACATGTTTTTTTAGTGAGAAGATTTAATTTTTATACTGCAAGATGTTACCAATAGTTTCTTTCTCTTCTTTTATTTTATTTTTTTTGAGACAGAGTCTCACTCTGTCACCCAGGCTGGAGTGCAGTGGCTCGATCTTGGCTTACTGCAACCTCTGCCTCTCAGGTTCAAGCAATTCTCCTGTCTCAGCCTCCTGAGTAGCTGGGATTACAGGCATGCGCCACCATGTCCAGCTAATTTTTTTTGTATTTTTAGTAGAGATGGGGTTTCACCATATTGGCCAGGCTGGTCTGGAACTCCTGACCCTTTGATCCACCCTCCTCCCTCCCAAAGTGCTGGGATTACAGGCCTGAGCCACCGTGCCCAGTGGCCCACCAATACTTTCTTTCTTTTCTTTTCTTTCTTTTTTTTTTCTTTAAGACAGGATCTTCCTGTCACCCAGGTTGAGGTACGGTTCCGTGATGAGGACTCACTGCAATCTCTGCCTCCCAGTCTCTAGAGATCCTCCCACCTCGGTCTTCCTAGTAGCTGGGATTACAGGTGTGTGCCACCATGCCCCGCTAATTTTTGTATTTTTAGTAGAGACAGGGTTTTTTGCCATGTTGCCCAGGCTAGTCTTGAACTACTGACCTCAAATGATCCGCCCACCTCAGCCTCCCAAAATGCTGGAATTACAGGCGTGAGCCACCGCACCCAGCCTTTACCAATACTTTCTAATTTTTTTTTTGTTATAAGGGTTTTTCCATTCCAAAATTATGAAAATTTTCACTTATTTTTCTACCACTTTCACAGTTTCATTTTTACACAAACTTTTGATGATAATTCTGGATTTCACTTTGATGTAAAAAATAAGTTTTGGATCCAGGCTTCCTTCTTCCAAATGGCTAACCAATGTTTTTCACCATCATTTCTTGAATTGCCCATTTTTCTGTATTGGTTTGAAATGTTGCTTCTCTGAGGTACCTATACTGGCACTATATTAGTGTTATAGTCTCTTTCATGATCTGTCCATCTAATTTCATTGCTTTAGTGACTGGAACTTTTTAAGACATTTTAAATATCTGGAAAGACAGTTTTGCATACTATTTTTGGGGAAAAATCCACATTTTTTGAGGAACAAAGCACTTTACAAACCAATATTTAAAAAGTCAAAAATAACAGATGCTGGCGAGGTTATGAAGAAAAAGAAACACTTTTACACTTACACACTGTTGGTGGGAGTGTAAATTAGTCCAACCATAGTGGAAAGCAAATCCTTTTGGGATGATACGAACGTTCTAAAATTGGATTGAAGTGATGGGAAAACTGTGTGAATTTACTAAAATTATTGAATTATACACATAAAAAGCGATAAATTTGTGGTAAGTAAATTTACCTCAATAAAACTGGTTTATAATACCAACACAATATTTAAAAATCAGGAAGAAAGAGAGAGCGGGGGAGAAGGAGAAAGAAAGGAAGGAAAAGAGGAAGGGAAGGAGGGAGGAAGGCAGAAAAAGGAAGGGAAGAGAGAGGAAGGGATAGAAGGGAAAGAAGAAAAAGGAGGAAAGGAGAAAGAATATTTCTTTTTGTATGATTAAAGCAATGAATGTTGAAAAGACTGCCTTTAGCTATTCTTTATCAGAATTACTAACTGAAACTAGCTCAAAGCAAAATCAAAACAGAAGGGAAGAAAGACAAACGTCCTGTAAGTTGAAATATAATGTTGAGGAATTACCACAGTTCTTTCCTGAAGAAAACTGTCACCTCTGAAAATGAAGGATCCAGTCTCCTGAAGAGTAGAAGATAAATAAATAAGATAACACTGCAAAGGAGAGTCATTTAGAAGGTCAGTTTCTCTCATGCCCGGGAATCTCTGGACTGATGACACTTCTGTTGCTCCTTGCTCAGCCCTGGGTGTGTGAACGGAAATCTCATTCTGTGTGCGGCTGCCTGTTTAAAGCCTCACAGCACTGCAGGGCCCATGTGGAGAGCGTCACCCCCAGCCCACACCATGGAGACTGAGCTTGCGTGAGCTCCTGGAAGCTAACAGCAACCAGCCCTGATTCCCCGGGGTGCGGGAAACAGCCAAGAGTTAAGAGAAGCCTGCAGTGCTGTTAGCCTAGCCAGAGAGAATTGAACTCTGCATTTGAATTAACTCAGCAAGCAACATCCCAAGTCAGCCTTGAACGCTGTTTTATATTCTCAAATAATGAATGATGATCTTTCTTCTCTAACTCATTTACTGCTAACTCAAAAAATGTCAAAACTGTATCGGGTGCGATGGCTCACGCCTGTAATCCTAGCACTTTGGGAGGCTGAGGCAGGTGGATCATGAGGTCAGGAGTTCGAGACCAGCCTGACCAATATGGTGAAACCCCATCTCTACTAAAAATGCAAAAATAGCTGGGTGTTGTGGTGTATGCCTGCAATCCCAGCTACTCGGGAGGCTGAGGCAGAAGAATCGCTTAAACTCAGGAGGCGGAGGTTGCAGTCAGCTGAGATCGTCTCACTGCACGGCAGCCTGGGTGAAAGAGTGAGACTCTGTCTCAAGAAACAAAAAATGTCAAAACAAAATACAGAATTTTCCCTCTGTGAAATGGAAAGGCTTCATGGGGGGTGTTTGGATCCAAGTGCGGCCTCTGTTTACGAACATGATTCCCTGGCAATTGTTAAGAGGAAGATGTGCTTTGATGGAAAGAGCTTCCCATTTGAGCTCTCAAGACCTGTGTCACATGCTAGAAGAAAGATGGATGTTAAGTGGGTAACTAGAAAGATGGGAGCAGAATTACTGTGGGAGGTACAAGGTCCTGGAAAGCATACAGATTTATAGAATTCAAAAGCATGCAAATGGCAAAAAGTTCTGCATGAATAGACAACAAACTGTTAACAATAACAAAGGCCTTTAACTTTCTTTTTTTTTTTTTTTTTTTTGAGATGGAGTTTCACTCTTGTTGCCCAGGCTGGAGTGCAATGGTATGATCTCAGCTCACCACAACCTCAGCCTCCTGGGTTCAAGCGATTCTCCTACCTCAGCCTCCCAAGTAGCTAGGATTACAGGTGTGTACCACCATGCCCAGCTAGTTTTTTTCGTATTTTTAGTAGAGATGGGGTTTCACCATGTTGGTCAGGCTGGTCTTGAACTCCTGACCTCGTGATCTGCCTGCCTCAGCCTCTCAAAGTGCTGGGATTACAGGCGTGAGGCACCGTGCCCGGCCTTAACTTTCTATGGTATATATTTATGTATTATTTAAATGTTTTACAACCAGACTATACTACTTTTGTACTTCTTTAAGAAAACGGCATTAAAAATTAAATTTTAAAAAGTGTTTACAGGTTCTTAAGAATATGAAACTATTGGATGTTTTGCTTTGTTTTTGAGACAGGGTCTTGCTGTATTGCCCATGCTGGAGTGTAGTGACGCCATCTCTGCTCACTGCAGCCTCGACCTCCTGGGCTCAAGTGATCCTCCCACTTCAGCTTCCCAAGTAGCTGGGATTATAGGCATGCAGCACCTCACCTGGATAATTAAAAAAAAATGTTCTGTAGAGATGAGGTCTGGCCAGGGGTGGTAGCTCACGCCTGTAATCCCAGCACTTTGGGAGGCCGAGGTGGGTGGATCACCTGAGGTCAAGAGTTCAAAACCACTCTGACCAACAAGGTGAAACCCCATCTCTTAAAAAAGAAAAAAAAAATGATGAGATGTATATTGCCCAGGCTAGTCTCAAACTCTTGAGCTCAAGGGATCCTCCCACCTCGGCCTCCCACATTGCTGAATGACAGGCATCTGGACCCAAACTATTTGATTTTCAACCTGGACTTTCATGCTGTAATTTGTTTTTTTTTTTTTTGCTGTGGTGACTTAAGGAAGGTAAAGATGAAGCATTTCAGCAGGAACCACGAGTGGGCAGTCCATAGTTTAAGATCTGCTAGTCTATGACAGCAAACGTGAGTCTTCCCTCATGCGGCAAGGATAGCCCTGTGGATTGAAGTGTCTGCAGAAAACCTCATGGCATCTTTCCACATAGTCCTGAACCAAGACTGGTGAGGCCCGACACAGCAGGAATAACAAGAAATTAAATAGAGCCAGTAAGGAGAGGGCATTGACGAAGCAGGCAATGGAACACAACTCAAATGGCCATTTTCCATGGAGAACTGGTGCCAACTTGGAGGAAATGACTTGGAGCCTCCTTGCCTGTTCAGTAAATGTCTTTTATTTATTGGTAGCAAAGTTCTGCAAGGTTACCGCGTGCAGGGCACAACTGTTCGCGTCCTTGGTCCCAGTCGGCACACGCTGCCCACGGTCAGCTTTTGTCAAAGGCGTGGTGGGGTTCGCAAGCCGCAGCCTTTGTTTTAAAATGAGTAAGCCAGGGCTTTCCCCCTCCTTCGTTTTCTTTTCCTGGCTCTGAATAGGTCTTTTCGTACACAGCAGATGGCTTTCTGACGAGGCCCAAATTCATCCAGTCTTTGGGGAAAAAAACTACAGCAAAAAGGACTGTTATTCCAATCTGATAAAGTTTTCTATTTTCAGTTAGAAAAATGAGTCTCCCTAAGTAGAAAAGGAAAAAAAATAATAGGAAAGTGAAAGGAACAAAAGCAGTTGATACTTCACATGAGAGATGGATTTGGGGAGTTTTCAATTATGTAGATCCTATCTATCTCCAGACGCCATTCTCGCCTATGGCTCGGAAGCTCCGGGGAAGACAGTTCCAAACAGTAAAGGCCTGCGCAGAAAACACACCAGAAGGTAGGAAGGTCACACGCCAGCTTCCAGACAGTGGCTGTCTCCTAGGAGAGCTGGAAGGGATCAGAAATAGGAAGGGCTTCAAAGGGGGCTTCAACTTCTTCTTCTTATTTTTTAAATTCTGTTTTCTTTAAAAAATAAATGCAGGTAGTGGGTACCTGGGCATTGTTGGTTGTGAAGAGCGAGGACTGTGGAAGCACACTGTTGCAGCTAGAGTACCAGCTCTGCTGTTTACAAGACGTACAGCCTGAGCAAGTCACCCAACTCTGTGCCTCAGTTTCTTCATCTTTAAAATTTGGATAATAACATAAGAGACTGTGTGGGGCTATGGTAAAGATCAAATGACCTCACTTATTCATTCCAAAAGTATTCCTGGGGGCCACTACGTACCAGGTGCTGTCCTAGGTGCCAGGGTTACAGCAATGATCAAAGCACACAAAGATCTCTGTTCAGAGAGAGCATATATTCTGGAGAGAGAGCAATAAGAAGCTAGATCATGAAAAACAGCATGTTAGATAGAGATGAACAATAAGGAGAAAAAATAAAGCAAAGAGATAAGATAGGTCAAAGAGGTTGGCATTTTAGGGAGGGTGGCCAGGGAGGACCTCATGGAGAAGGTGACATTATGACATCTCAGTAAAGCTCCAAGGAGGTAAATATTTACTGCAGAGCTTATACAAGAGTGCCTGGCATGCAATAAATGTTAGTTGTTTTTTAAAATTATCTATAGTTGAACTATATCTTATTTTTTTGTTAATAAGAAAACATTTTGAATGACCAAGAAGAAAAAGGGTACATGGACATGTAGAAATGCCTGGAATCAGCAGCAGAATCACCGCAGCACAGTCTGTTAGAAACACTGGTCAAGGAATGCTTAGCTGTATCAAGAAACCTTGCCACCCAGTGATACAGACCTACAGAGGGACAAAAATTCAGCCAAGAGACAAATAATTCCAAAGTAATTTATATTTTCAAGACAGAGACACAAAAGACCTCAGTCATCTTTCTTTAAAATTGAGAACAGAAAACTATTAAATACAATAAGCCTGGGAATGAACAACTATTCAAGATACAGAGAAAAATGTAAATGGTAGATGAATTTTGTAGTATAGCCTTGTTAAAGGAGAGAGAAAGAAGGGTAGAAAAACCCACGAAAAGGGGAATGAAAGCAATGTAGCGAGTGAACAATAGAAATGGACAAGCTGACGCACATCCAAAAACAGGCACAGAAAATATGAAAAGACAGAAACACTCACAAAAAGATACCGCAAGGAAAAGACACTGAGTGAATTTCATGGAATCTAATCCCATCTTTTGGCTTCTGTGATGTTATCATTAAAAACTAAAATTAGCACTTTGTGTTTTGTGACTTCAGGCATTATGGGGTACAGTATTGATGGTACATTCTTTGCAAGAAGGAAAAATGGAATCAAGAAGGGACCCCTGCTCCTGGGAAGACAGTCAGGCCCTTATCTGTAGTCAGGATATGCCAGAATGTCCTCAGGAATCCTTCATGCTGTCTGGAGGTAGGAGAGGGTGAGCCCAAACTGCCCAAGAACCTCCTCCCTCATCGCCAAAATATACTCAAGACAATAAATTTAGACTGAAAAATGTAGCAGCTTGAAAACTAAGAGTATTATTGCAAAATGCTGCAAAAAATCCACAGAACTTGTCTAGATTTTGAATTTGTCAAGCTCTCTTTTTACTGAGAGCAGACCAGTGAAATCATAGGCAGATTTAGTCATGCAATTGCCTAAGAGATTGTGAGATACAGACGAGTAAGACTTAAGGCACAAATCTTCACTCTACCAATAACTAGATGAACAGAGAAAAGATCACAGCCTAAGCGGCAGAGGTAACAGGGCTGAAAAGCGAAGGACTAGCATCCTGATGAAGGCTCCTATTCAGAAGAGCCAAAATGGAAATTCAGGCTAATGAAAAATGCAAAACATTATTGGAAAGGAGCCATGAAGAGTGTTTCAAGAGTACATTTTGATCCTGGTTAGGTGAGCTCAGAGCTAGAAGCTGATTCCCCAAAGCCTAGACGAGCTGTGTAGGAGACGGCAGCCAGAGAGAGAGAGAAGCAAAATCAAACAGAATTGAGGATGACTCTTCAAGGAGAAATGATCTAAAAGGAAGGGGAGCATTGGGGGGATGGCAGACTCATGGGGAGTGGGAAGAGTGCACCCCTATAACCATCTGGGGTGACACAAGATGGACAACCTTTCAATTTGTACAAGTACCTACAAAGAGTCTTTAAATTGTTCATATTCTTACATCCAACAACTCTATTTAATATTTTATCTTAAGGAAATAAATAATCAGGCAAAACATACTGACACAATGAGGCTAGATAAATCATGGCACATCCACATACAAGAGTTCATGCTGGGCACAGTGGCTCATGCCTGCAATTCTAGCGCCTTTGGAGGCCAAGGTGGCTTGAACTTAGGAGTTTGAGGTTACAGTGGGCTATGACTGTGCCACAGCACTCCAGCCTGGGTGACACAGCAAGACCATGTCTCTAAAGAAGAAAGAGGAGGAGGAAGAAAACGAGGAGGAGGAGGAGAAGAGTTACTATACAGTCATTAAGAATATTGTAAAATATTTCAAAAAGTGTATGAACAGGTATATGGGCACTCCTTGTTAAAGATGGCAAGTTGAAGATGTGTATTTACCTCTGCCTGCCTGGAAAACCCGACAGAATTACATTAACAGGATCACAAAGGAGAAAGCTCCTACAGCTTAAAGAACAGGAGCACAGACAGCAGCACATTAGACAAAATTTTAGAAGCTTGAAAGCAAACAGATGAGCATTCACCAACCTGACACACCGAAAGATGACCGCTAACCAGGCATGGTGGCACATGCCTATAGTCCCAGCTACTTAAGAGGATGATGAGGGAAAATCACTTGAGCCCAGGAGTTCAAGTCCAGCCTGAGCCACACAGTGAGACCCCTGAGTCTTTACCAAAAAAAAAGAGAGAAGATGACTGTTCAATGCCTGAAGGGCAGAGGGCAATTGGGGATCGAGGAGGCCAGCCAGTTTGCTCCTCAGAAGCCTAGAAAGTCTCAGAAAGGTGAGGGTAGGAACAGGCAAGGCTGAAAACAGCGGATTGCTTGAGAGACTATGAGAAGTATCTAGACCTCAAGATACCTTTTCCCAACCATGGGTCCCTTCCTTTCCCACTCTTCCACCCTGCAGGAGCCTGGAGGAGCCCTCTCTGGAGGGGTATGTGGCAGCCACACCTCAAAGCATGGCTCACTAGGCTCTGAAGAGCAGTTTTCTCTGAGCCTTCCGAATTTTCTCTTTTTTTTCCCTTTTCTTTGTTTTTTAAATTATCTACAATAAACACACAGTACTGGTAATCAGAAAAAAATATTTAAAAAGTTATGACAGTAACTTATGCTTAAAACAAAATTTTAATAGTGCTGAAGAAAGCAAAGCAAAGTTAAAGCTTCCCTCCTGCTCACCCCTACCTCCACAGAGATAACCCTAATTTAGAGCTGCTTTGTATATTCTTACAGAAAAAAAGTCACAAAAAATAAAAGCAAAATGGAAAGAAAAACAAAAAGGTGAGGTGAGGACCAGGAGGTCACAATTTTGCTAAAACTCAGAAAAAGGAGCAGAGATGAGCACTCCCCTGGAGAATCCAAGAGGCTCCTAAGCCCAGACAAAGAGTAGGCAGGGGAGGAAAAGGAGAGAGGAAATGAACTGTGTTATCTTTAAAGATGTTGGCTAGCATAAGGGGGCCTAGGGCCTCTTAATTTAACAACATGGTTCTATCATTAAAAAAACAACTTCTAGCACAAAAATAAAATTAAGGAAATAATGAATAGTTCATCTCTTCCCTATGATTCATATATTTTCCCGTTAGGCTCTGACTGCCTCAGAGTTTTTGTTTGTTTTGTTTTTGTTTTTTAGAAACAGGGTCTCACCCTGTCACTCAGTGGCAAGATCACAGCTCACTGCAGCCTCAAACATCTGGGCTCAATGATCCCCTCGCATCAGCCTCCCAAGCAGCTGATACTGCAGATGTATGCCACCACTCCTGGCTAATTATTTTATTTTTTGTAGAGATGGGGTCACGCTATGTTTCTCAGGCTCATCCCCAACTCCTGACCTCAAGCGATCCTCTCGTCTCGGCTTCCCAAAGTGCTGGGATTACAGGTGTGAGCCACCACGCTGTCTTTTCCTGGGATTTTTAATAAAAACTCTGAATGTTTCAGTACAACCAGGTACTTTGTTAACAGTTTGTCTGTGTAACTGGCTAATGCCACAGGGAGACAGAGATCCTAACATGCTTTTAAAACATTTTCAATTTATGGTGAAAAATAGTACTCTCTTTCTCTATTTCTAACAAATTTTGAAATTGTATCCAGCCCATGTTCTGAATTCACATTAAAATCACAGCTCTTCTTGCCTTATGCAAATACATAGATTCGCTTTCATCTGTGCTCTGGCTATCTGCACAGCAGTATTGTGCCAAGGTGAATAATCTTGATTAAATTAAGCATTTCCAAGGTCTTTTATGTACTTAAGGAAATATACCACATATTAGTGGAGGCCGGATATGTCTTCTACATAGGTTATCCAGGCTATTTCTTAAATCAAATTAGCAAATTTAAAATGCTTTATTATGCCAAAGGATTCCCAGGGACTTCTGTACTTGAATCATGACATTTTGTTAAGAGGAACTATGGGACAGACACAGAAGAAAAAATCCTATTATATGCTGAGCTGTACTTTAGAAGATCATTTTTCTTATAACGTTCTTGGGAAGTGTTTTAATATACTCAAGAACCTTGAGAGATTATAGAAGATAGAGAATGCAAGACTTACCTGAAATTGCATTAATGGCTTTGCTCTTGAATGTAAAACAAATCCAGCCAGGGGAATTTGGGGGCCCGTTAAACATGTTTGTGTTTTACCAGAAGGCAGAAAATCCACTCACAGAAAATCGCTGAGAATGCTCTGTGGTTTACTTCTTGTGTTTTGCCTCAGAATTTCTGAGGTGATGAGGTTTAAAGCTCTTCTCTTCAGAATTTGTTACACATACACCTGCTTCTGAGAGTCCCCACAAACTCACATGCACGTGCAAGGCAGGAGCCAGACCCCTCCCAGTGAGCTGGGGTATGATGGGCACACACTTCATTGCTCCTCTGGCCCCAGAGGTGGCCAGCACAGGGTCCTGCTTTACTTCAGGAGACAGGGGTGCACTGCCAGCTGCCCCTTCTGCAGATGTGAGAGCTCTCCTCCCTTCCGCCCCCAAATGTTGCTGCTTTAATGCCTTTTACACAGTTTGGTAGAACTTCCTCCCCGCTCTTAACTTGATAGCTAAGAGAAGGTTGCTTTTTATAAACTAACCAAAGTCTGGGAAGGAGATTAGAGCCTCTTTGGTGTAGCAAGGTTTGAAAGAATCAGAGTGAGGTGAGACTTAGCAATGAGTGCGGTTTGTTTGTCTTATAAATATTCCATTCTGGAGCCAGATCTCTATGCTAGCCTCTACGTTGCCTGCTTCCAGCTTCAAGATCAGAAGCTTCCTTACATCCCCCTCCCCATCCAGCTGCAGGATTAGAATTTGCTAAAAATGCCAGTCAGGGCCGGGTGAGGTGGCTCACACCTGTAAGCCCAGTACTTTGGGAAGCCAAGGCAGGCGGATCACTTGAGGTCGGAGTTCGAGACCAGCCTGGCCAACATGGTGAAATACAAAAAGTTAGCCAGTGTGGTGGCGTGCACCTGTAGTCCCAGCTACTCGGGGGGCTGAGACAGGAGAATCGCTTGAACCTGGGAGGCAGAGGTTGCAGTGAGCCGAGATCGTGCCACTGCACACTCCAGCCTGGGTGACAGAATGAGACTCTGTGTCAAAAAAAAAAAAAAAAAAAAAGCCAAGAACTGAGGTTAGAGGCTGGGTGGAGGCGGGAGACAAAGGGGCTATAAATATCTAAGGGTTTGGAAGAGGGAAAGGAGAGAGTGGTAATGATGGGGTGTGGCTATGAATAAGGGATGATCCTGTGGTATCCATCAAGAGTACAGGACTGGAGTCTGG
The DNA here is from genome assembly GCA_004027835.1 of Alouatta palliata. NCBI lineage: Eukaryota > Metazoa > Chordata > Mammalia > Primates > Atelidae > Alouatta > Alouatta palliata. Next base: position 57,954 of record PVKV010010911.1, read on the forward strand.
CCCCTGTGCACAAAGGGAGGGCCGAGATTAAGATGCACAGAAGCAGCTATAAGGCCCCCAATAGCACGCTGTACAGACTGTGTCAGCTGGAGAGGTGCACAGGCCTGACTGTATGTTCCCCAGGATTCCATGTACATGCTCAAGCAGCTAAAAGTGAGACCTTTTATTTTTTTCCTGAACTGTGTGCCCTCCTCTCTCTTTCCATGAAAAAGGATATTGTAATGACGGCATAACACGAGCAATACAAGTTACCTGCAGCAAAGTCAGAAAACATAGGTAAGCAACAACAATAACAAACCATACTCCGAAATCTCAGTATCCTGTAAAAAAACACAATTTAAGACTTTGGTGTGCAGATTAGTAGAGACCTTCCTATGCAAACAGGCACGGAATCAGCCTAGAGAACGGCAAGCCCAGATTGGAGCTAGAGGGCAGAGTTCTAACAGGGACACAGCTAAAAACATAGTAACTGATGAGTTTCCTAATGTAGTCAATTGCATTGAGAAGGAATTTACAGTTCTGACATCGTTGGAAAGAATCGGTGCTAGGTAAACAGCAAACCGAAGCAAATCCAATGTGAGGGAATTTTTAAATGTAAGGGAAAAACATCACACCAGAAAGGAAGTGTGATGATACTTTATGTGGCTCAGCTGTGACCTGTTTTCAACTTTATAATGTAAACACTACATATTGGCTTTTTAAAATGTTTGTTTTGAAATAATTATGGATTCACAGGAAGTCGCAAAGATAGCACAGAGAGGTCCCATGTACTTTTCCCCCAGTGGTTACATCTTACATACCTATAAAAAATACCAAGCAGGAAATTGACATCGGTGCAACGTGTGCATAGTTCTATGCTGTTTTACCACATGTGTAGATCCATGTGACCACCACCATCAAGGCAGAACCAATCCATCACCACAAAGATGTCCCTTGTGCTACTCCCTTATAGTCGCACACTCCTCTCCACCATCCCTAATGTTACCCTGGCAACCACTAACCTGTTCTCCATCTCTCTGATTTTGTCATTTCAAGAATGTTATATAAATGGACTCATAAATGATGTGGCTGTTTGAGATTTCTTTTTTCACTCAGCACCATGCCATCGAGATCTACCTGGTTGTTGCTTACGTCAAGAGTTTCTTCCTTTCGGTTGTTGAGTGATATTCCAAGTAAATATTCTTTTAAACAAAAATTACGATATAACACATGGCCAGCCTTGCCCAGAATCTGGACATAGCTCTAATAATGATAGCAGTTAACAATTGCTGAGTCCTTAAGATTTGCCAGACACTGTGCTTGGTGCTTTCCCTACCCTATCTCATGCAATCCCCACCACAACAACTTTTATTATCTCATTTTTTTGACAAGGAAACGTAGGCTCACAGAGGTTAAGTAGCTTTCTCAGGGTTAAGCAGCTCCCATGTTCATTCTGATCCACGGCCAAAGCTCTTAACATGAGCACGTGCTGAGGAAACAGGACATCATCTATTTTTTTCATTTTATTAGTAGGCCTCAAAGGGAGAAAAGCCACAGGCTGAGTCCCTCATGAATGTCCTCTCCCGACAGGCCACACTAGCTATCCAACCCCTCTTTTAAAGAAAGCCTGAAGAGCACAGATTCTAAATACTCAGAGACTCAACTGCTGGTGTGAAGCCACTCACATAAGATTTACCGTTACAGCAGAATCAGATTAACTTACAACTGGCTTCTTGTTTTTATAACTTCTACCAGAGACTCTAATATCTTCCACTCAGTGGAGACCATTAAGAGAATGTAAGTGACAAAATAAAGATTTAATATGCACAGAAATACAGAAATCAGACTGTGAGCCAATTTTGAGACGAATGTCTTTAGGCCCTAAATATGCCTGAGTGATTTTTATAAAGCCTTATAAAGTTATGTTCGTTGTAAATGAGCAACCAGCTGTTCTGACAATAGGGTTAAATTAATTTACTGACTTGCCAAAACCAAAAGAAGAGTAAATTAAATATGTAGCTAATAGGAGTCTCCAAAGAAAGGACATCTTGGGCTAGAGCTGTTGCTCAAAGGGCACCACTCAGTCCTTTCTGTGTCCAACACACTTTCCTGGGAGGACGGGACTGCCCAGGCCTCCACAGGCCTCTGGCTCTTGCCTTGCTGTGACTCCCACGGCTGACTCCTGTGGGTCTTCCCGGGGCCTCTCTGCAGAGCAGATTGTTGATTACTGTCATAAGCGTCAGAGAAAAGCTCTATGCCGAGGGATGACTCTTTTTTGGGAACAGCTCCACTGATGGCTGCAATAAGCCTGTGGTAAGACAAGTGATAAAAAGCCAAATCCTGCTCAGCATCCTTGTGATGTGTTCTCTGGGTGCTGGTTGGAAAATTCTCACTCTAACAATGAAAATAAGGATGGCAGTTCACCTCCATGAAAGGCTTACATGTCAGGCCCTTGGTACGTGTTATTTTCTTTAACCTCTGTGACAATTCTGAGTTGGGTCATATCATTTCCATTGCATAAATGTGAAAACGAGTTCAGAAGGATTGGATGATTTGCCTACAGTCACACAGCTAGCTGATGGTCCTGCTGGGGTCAGTCAGGCAGGCTGACTTTCCTACATGAACTGTGCCTCAGGGTCAGTCACCAAATAGCTGACACAAGAAGTTACCCTTCATAGGAGTATTGCAGCTGGTAAATGAAAGAGGAATGATATTACCATTTTGCAACTCCCTACTGAACTAATGAAATCAATCATGACTCAATGATCATGAATAGTTTCTAACATTATAAAAGTAGAATTTGAACCAGATCAAACATTTAGATCTGATTACTAATGTACAGGAAATAAAAGGGACAGAGTAACATGGTAAAGAAACTATAGGATGCAATTAGCAAAATCCAAAATGTAGGAAATTCTATAGGGTAAACAGTCCAGTTTCTTCAACAGAAAATGGCAGGAAAAAAAGAAAAAGGGAGGGAGAATCTATACGTTAAAAGACACTTTAAAGATGTATTAAGCAGTAGCAACGTATGAACTTCATTTAGAGCCTGGTTGAAACAAACTATTTTTTAAAAGCTATTGATTGTTGGACAACTGGGAAGTGTGAGCACTGATTAGGTATTTGATACTATTGAAGAGTTGTATTAGGAGGAGTGTGGTTGGGTAAATTGAGCTTCTGATTTGATAGAAGGAGTCTTGCAGAGACAGACATTGAAATTCTAACCGCTGAAATGGTGACTGGGATTTACCTCAATTCTCTGGGAGCAGGGAAGTGGGGTGAGGGGTGTCTAGGGAATAGAGATAGGTCACAAGTTGATCATTGTCGGAGCTTAGGGATGGATATGTAGGCCTTCATTGTACTATTTTCTCTGCTTTTATGAATGTTTGGAATTTTCCATAATACATTTTTTTAAAGGACTCTCAGAAAGAGCAGCTATAATGAAGGAAGAGAAGCAAACCCAGGCAAGTGTCATATCCCAGGATGCAAGGAAAAAAATGCCTCCAGAAGGAGGGTGTGGCCAGGTGGATCAGATGCTGCTGATGGGTCAGGGGCCCTTCAGAAAAGGCACCTACATCCCTCTGGTCTCTCTCACTTCAGGGGGTGCTCCCTGCCACCCAGGAAATGCTCCTGGGCAAGGGATTCCCTTGGTCTCCTCGCTCCCCAGCTTCATCCTTGGTTGCTCTGGAATATTAGCACTTTTGCAAGTAAGACTCAGAGCCTCTGAGGCAGGTGGGGAGGTTATTCTGCTTCCCTTTCTAATTTATGCTGTGCCAGGGTTCAGTTTTAAAAGATTTGTTGACGTAGTGTTCAAGGGGGAATTAGTGAGGCTACCAGTGTGATCAAAATTTAGTTTCCAGAATCTAGACCAAAGGTTACTGACTTGTTAATTATAATCTCATGAAACCCTCTTGTTTGTTTCGCAGGGATCACCTCAACCATTTTTCAGGTTCTGGTAGTGATTTGGTTTTGCCTTAAGAAGGAAGGAAGTTTTCTGGGGAAGATATTAACTGCTTGGGCCGCATTTGGTCAACTCTAGTTGTACTCTTAAGTGATCTCTCTCTCTCCCTCTCCCTCTGCCCACCTTTCTCACCCATCCCACATCCCCTTCTTTTTCTCCTTCCCCTTTTATCTCTCTCCCCTAACTACCTATTGTAGGCAAATAATGTGGTGTTTGGAAGTTACTGGTTTTCAGCCCCCAAAGCATGGGCTGTCTGTGTTCCAGGTACTGCCTGAAGCACCTGGCCCTGGATACACAGCATGATGTGTGACTTTCACCTCTCCCAGTCCTCAGTCTTGCTACTTGTTTTTGCTTATCATCTTCCCCAGCCCTTTGGATTTGATCCATTCTCTTTTGATGCCAGTGATAACCCTGGCTTCCTTTCAGCCTGGCCTGCTTCCACCTCTCTGTTACAGCAATACGCCCAAGGAACGTGGGCCATCATCTGGATGGATGGCAGCTCCGCCAGCCTCTCCCCAGCCTTAGGTGTGAGGCCAGGACAATTGCTGAGAAATCCCTGGAGGCCAGAGGTTTTTGAGTGTCCTGTGGTGCATAGGGAAGGCATGTGTCCATCATTTTCTGACCTTAGGTGGAGTCCCTGATGGTGTCAAACAGTGTTCAGAGGTTCTCCAGTGGGCCCCACTCACCTCTGTAGCAGCAACAAAGCATCATTAGAGCTGCATTCTCCAGAGCCATCAAGAATGGGTAAAAAATGAGTCTTGGTCTCTTGTTTTGGCTCATTTCTGTCACTGTCTGCTTCTAGCTCTGAGGGGAGCACCTGTCTAGCTGTGTCTCTTCATCAGGCTGTTGTAGGACCTCATGGGAATGATTCCATCCCTCTTCCCAGGATGATCATACACATACACACGCACACACACACACACACACACACACACCCGGAAGTTGTATGCCTGTTGTAATTGCTTAATTAAAAAGGAAACTTAGCAGCACTCAAGGGCTTTCTTCTGATTGTTTTACATTTTCATTGAGTGGATTCTTCGTCTCTGCTTCTGTGTTGATGGATTGATTATTCAAGCTATAAGAGGATGTGGGTCCTGTGTTTCATCACCACTATCAGCTATTGTCCTTTTTCTCATGCACGCTTCTCTTTTGTGTTCATTGTAAGTCTAAATGTCTCTGTTTTGATATCCATAATTTCTCTTGTATAGTTAAATTGTGTTTTTTTTGCTTTCATAGAGTCCAGGAAATATAGCGAGTTAACACTGAGAACTCGGCTCTCAAAAATCAGTTGTTATAGTTAGCTTCTTTCCTGAGGGGGACACAGAGACTCACTCAAGTTGTCTCAAGAAAACCAGTGTCCAGAGTGAAATGCACATGGACAGATCTTAGCATTCTCTCCTCTCTGTGTCCGCCTCTGCTTCAGAGCAGTGCTGCCTCACGCTGCTTCCTCCTCTTTCGTCTACCAGCTTTCTTAGACAGTCTGCTTCTTCAGCACTTCAGATGGCCCATGCTACATCATGGCCTCACGGGACACTTCAATTCTACTTGTGAAATTCTCTTTCAAAACCACCCCTAACTACCTTGCCTTGTTTCCCAATTCACATTCTCCAGAGTTAGGATCACCTAAGTGCAGCCTGTCTTTTTATCATGGTCACTGGCCAGTCTGGTTGGCCTGGGGTCCGGGGCTGGCGTCATTCTACCACATGTAGTGTGTGTGATGTGGGGGGATTATGGTTAATTAGGGCAAAATGTGACCACTGAAAAAGCAGGGGCTGTGGTAGCTAGACAGTTTTCCACAAAGGGGGCTGTGGGCAGCAGGTACCAACGGATACTGGAAGTGCACTGGTTAACTAACAATCTCATTAACTAATGGCCCAGAGAATCGGAGAGTTAAAATGGATGTTATAAATTCCATTCTCAGCAAAATATACCTAAATATCTGGGTTTCACACCCACCACAGATTTTTTTCTTCTTTAGATGGCGTTTTGCTCTTGCTGCCCAGGCTGGAGTGCAATGGCGTGATCTCAACTCACTGCAACCTCTGCCTCCCAGGTTCAAGTGATTCTCCTGCCTCAGCCTCCTGAGTAGCTAGGATTACAGGCACCCACCACCATGCCTGGCTAATTTTTTATATTTTTAGTAGAGACAGGGTTTCACCATGTTGGCCAGGCTGGTCTTGAACTCCTGACTTCGCGATCCGCTCACCTTGTTCTCCCAAAGTGCTGGGATTACAGGCATGAGCCACTGCGCTCAGCCACCACCACAGATTATAAGTAGCAAAACTAAGAGGGCAAAGAAGGACTAATACAAACAGACACTAATAGCATTGAGAGTCAATAACTGAGAGACTGAGAGCATGGCAGAAAATCTATGAAAAGCAGACACAAGAAGTCAAATAGCACAGTAGTCTGGGACCACTTTAAAAACAGCCTTATGTACTTCAACAGTCCCGGAAGGCACTGCTGTCTTATAGCCTCGTTAACTGTAGCTAATGTTCATGTTGGTGAACCTTGAGTATATAAGGAAAGGCTAGAGGCTAAATTATGTTTAGAATATCCAGCTTAAGAAGGCAAAACAATGACATAATACACTTAAGAAAAATTTCCATGCACATTTAAAAATTGGTGTTTAAATGAGTAAACCCTAAGCTTTCCAAAGCAAGTCATTTGCTAAGTGTTCCAGAATAGCCACGGTCATAACCACGTGCTCTGAGTTTTAATGTTGGCTCTCAGGAACCAGGGTGGTAAAATGTCCTTGCTCCTCAAGCCGCCCAGGGAAGTGCACCCTATTAAATCTCCCAAACGTCTCTCAGGAGGCAGAGAGGCGTGGCAGTTAAGAGTGTGTGCTCTGCTGTCAAGTCAGTCTAGGTTGGAATCGTGGGATCTTCAGCAGTCTCTTGACAGGCCTAAGCCTCCATTTCCACATCAGGAAAATGGACACAATAATACACATCACACTTACCGTTCTCACAACAGACTTTTTTTTTTTTTTTTGGAATTTTTAATTTCAAATAAGGTAAAAATATAAATTCAAAGCACTTGGATTGCACAGTTTTGTTTATTTGCACTTCTAAATAAACAAAACAGTGCAATCCATGTGCTTTGAATGTATATGGTTCTCAATTATTTTTTTTTTTCTGTGGGGCAGTGGTTCTTAGCAGACTAAAATAACACCTCAGCTTGAATCAGTTTATTGGATTAGCCAAGGAGTCATGCAGTTTTTCTAGAAGGGTGGGATAGAGAAGCCCTAGAAGGGACTGGGAGGTAAAGGATGGCTCGGTGTCTATGCATGGAGACAAAGGATTGTTTGCAGGGAAAGGGGGTGAGGGGAGAGTGTGTGTTTCAAAGGGAGCAGGGGCCACAGGACAGCAAGCAGAGAGGTACAGAAGAGAATTTTAGTTACCTCTGCAACACTCCCAGGATGATTCCTCTAAAGTATGAGTTTAAAATGTTCTCAAAAGGACAATTAGAGAACTTCAGTCACTGTGACTTTTCCTTTCTCTCTTCACCCCTACTCCTCTTCTACAGGTAATTTGCTTGAAAGCTAAAAAAGCCACCATGAAAGAGTAAGATAGATAAGTGTGAGGCCTACAGAATCCTTGCAATTTGGGGTAAAAACTACCTCAGTCATGTGGTCTGCCTGCCTGCCCAGGAATTCAGTCACCTCAGTCATTTTCTTCAAATAACCGTTATTACATTCCTTTTAAAAATAAACAACTTTAGGCTTCCCAGAATCCCTGATAGATGAGAGAGGAAATTTAGCTGTCAGTTGTAGGTGAAGACATCAAATTCACAAACAGAAAATTGAAAAACAGAGGGCATAGTCACTTCATGCTCTTCCCTAGACCTGTTAAAATAATGTGCATTGAACAAACATCAAAAATAATACATGTACCAATGGGCCCTTTCACTGTGTGTCTGCCTCATCAAACCGAAATCAAAGGCCCTGCCTCTGAACTGTCCCATGAAGCTGGCAATCTTCAGTCCCCAACTAGCCTATGGGTTCATCTCATCATATTCATCTTTTTGTTTTTTTAGAGATTCTTCTTTGCTTTTTTTTTTTAAGGGGTTAAATATTTTTCTTATGTACCAGAGATTTGGGTTTATTTGTTTTTAATAAAAGTGGTTCTTGACATCTGCCCATCACTATTGTTGTTTTACAGCCAAATTCTCAAAAACCATGATAAAAAGAAGTCCACCACGTTCATCTCGGAAACTAATATAACAAAATTTTTGCAAACAGGTTTTGCAAAGCCATCCAGTCTTTCGTGTGCACCTGATTAAACACTAGTTAAATCCTTCTGTCTGGGGATGAGCCAGTGAAAACCAGCCTCAGCTCTTACAAAGAATACTGGGGGTGGCAAAGTGATTTGAAATGTGTGTGCCAGCCCCGATCACTAGGTGTTCGTGTTTTGCTGGGAGCTTTGTTGAGAAGCACTTTGAGGCTGGATTCCTGCTCATAAGGAAAACATCCTCTGATTAGTGATGTCTGACTTAGGTGCCGAGTAGGACAGGGATGCATGTTTGCCGGTTATTTTCCAATTTGGCAGAAGATCTTTGACACTGAAAAAGTTAGACTTTGTGGTTTTGACCACTTTTCAGCTGCCCTGAAAGTCCATGATGTATAGTAATTTGGAAGTTTTATTGCAGATAAATGTGTATATATATATATATGACATATATGTAACATTTATCTGTTGTATATGTATGTCTTATATATAATATTATATATATAAAACAGATAAAAGTTATATATATATTTGAGGGAGAGTTGCTATTCCATATATATATCTTGATGTGTAACAATTACTCCAAATTGTGTTGCTTAAAACAATAATTGTATTATACTTAGAGATTCTGTAAATCAGGAATTTGGAAATAGCAAGGTGGGGACAGCTTGTCTCTGCTCCACTAAGTCTTGGGACTTCGTTGGAAGGACTCAAAGGCTGTGGGTGACCTGATGGCTGAGGGCAGAGCCATCTAAAGGCTTGTAAAGGCTTGTCATGACTCCCACGTCTGGTGATTAACGCTGAGGACCTAACGCTGGGACTTCATCGCCCCACCTGGGACTTTGGCGAGAACACCTACGTACAGCTGCTTGTGCTTCCCAGTGTTCCAAGAAAACCACAAGGAAGAGGAAGCTGTGTGCTTTTATGACCTCTCCTCAGAAGTCACATAGTGTGCCATGGTCGTAAAAACCTCCCAGATTCAACTGGAGGGAACATAGGCCCTGCCCTTTAATGGGAGGAAGGCCAAAGTCACATTCTATAAGAAGAGTGTGGAGGAGGGGGGTATGGATGCAGCACTTTCAGAAAATACAATCTGTCACAGTCATCGGGTGAAGGAGCCAGTCACTTCATTACAATACACTTTGTAGCTTTTTCTGTTCTCTCAGTAATTACTTGCCTAGAGTAATAAAAACTTGATTTTTGTGTGAAAAATGGTTAACAGCAAGAAATCAAAATGAAACTTCAAGGAAAAGTTCAAAATTCTTCAATTATGGTATGAAAATCTATATAGTAAACCACCGATAAGGAAATACAATTCAGAAGACAGTCATTTGCCTTTATATTCATTTTAATCTTTGTAAATATGAGGCTTTGCTAATGGTTTGTTTCCCTAGATAATATCATAATGGTGACAGACCAGACATATCCATCTAACTTAGGGTTTCTCAGCCTTGGCACTGTGATTCTTTGCTGTCTGGAGCTGTCCTATATTATTGTAGGACGTTCAGCAGCGTCGCTGGTTTGTATCCTATGGAAACTAAAAATGTCTTCAGACATTGCCAAATGTCCCTTGGGGTATAAAATCTTCTTCGGCTGAGAATTGCTGATAGATGGGGCTGCAAATGTATTCTCCAAAATTTGTTTCCTAGGGCACTCTTAAGAGATATTTGCATAATACGTTTTTTTGAAAGTTTGCATTGCCTGATGCTATAGGAACCTCTATAGTTCATAATCGTTTAACATGTGGTGTTCATTCAAGATACTAAGTCTCTAGTCAACTGAGTCTTTTCCCTGTTAACAGTATTCATTCTGAAGGGCAGAAGCCCCTCCTCTACAGGTAAGGCTGGAGGATTAAGTCAGGCAGAATCAGTTAAGTGAAAGAATAATGAGGATATCAATGCCTTGGCTCATCCTACCTGAGAACGTGTGGGTGTGCCACTGGGGGGGTTGCAGCTGCGCACGCTCCTCCCCATCACCCGCCCACCACAACCCACCCCTCCCACTTTCCAGGGAGAAGGTGTGAGTGGAAATGGAAAGCAGTGTGGTGATCACTTTATTTCTTGCATTCACAATTTGCTAGGGGCTGAGAGTGAACACTGAGAAGGTGTGCAAACGAGGAACAATTTCTGCACTGGGGTGTTAACATTTAAGCTACAAGGTGCAGGAGAGAGCGCAGAATCACGGCACGCACCTTAGGTGCAAACCAAACCCTTTCCTGTAGACTCAGGAGTTCTTGAACTTGTTTGAATTTCAGGGTTGAGTGGCAGTAGGGATGGCATGTATAAGCAGTTATCAGTTTATAGATAAGAGGATTCTGAAAGTAGGTTAGTTGAAATCAGTAATGCATTTTGCATAGGAAAATAATGTTCTAATATGCTAGTTATGCCCCTAGACCAGTTGGGAAAAGCCTACTTAACTCCTTTGGTGCGATGCTGTGGTTTCTAAAGAACATAATCACCATGTCTAACGGTGCTTCTCAGGAGAGTTGTGTCTAACATGGGATGCCAGAAGTTGGAGAGAGACCTGCTGACTGGCCTGCAGCCCATGCTGATTGCAGCCAGTGCTCCCTGCAGGCCACTAGGCAGGCTCTCTCTCCAACTTCTCTTTAACTCAGCAAGCTTTACCTGAGCACCTACAATGTGCCATGCAGGCTATAGGTGTTGGGGGTTACAAAAAATGTGTTCCTGTTTTTAAGAAGCTGAACTGCCAGTCTGTACCATTCTTCCTTCTTGTACACATCATGTACACATGAGGCGAAAACCATTTTGAACCTGTTGGTAACCTTCAAAACAGCTGAAAGGTTGGAGCTCCTGCAGGACGAGTGGTGAAGGAGAGGGATGTGGGGACCTCTGCTTTCATTTTCTGTTGTTCGTCAAAGCCCCTGACTAGCGTTCCTGTCCTTCCTAACAACCAGCTACTGCAGAACAGAGGGTAACTTCACAGTTTCTCCCAGTCCTCTAGTTCCTGAAAAATACAAATATTTATGGAAAACTGTTTTAAGTAGAATGAAACCCATCAACCCAGGGATGGGGTGGATTTTGATCCTCACGTTCTCTGTTCCCTGCTGCCTACTGAGAATAAGAAAGACGTGGCCTAAGGTGCAGAAAAGTGTCATTGCAAAGCTGATGCCAAGTTTTTAGGTGTCGTAGTGTAGAAATTCCCTTATGGAATGGCACCCTTCAAGTACACTGCCAGGTAAGCCATTCCAAGGGTCACGGAAGGCAAAGACTCACAGGCCAAATTAAGATGCTTCAATAACAGGGTTTATTAAATTCATTGAAAACTTAGAGCGAGAAGCAAGAGGACAGAAATGAGATGTTTGCACTCAGAGCAGGGTGCATGTGGGGTAGAAGGACCGCCCTGTCTCATTCCTGGGTTGTGCAATGATTATGCCTTCCGTCTCTTCTGCAGCCACATCAGCCTTGCCTGATCATGGGGAGGTTAGCAAACTAGAGTTGAGGGAGGCTAGCGATAGTTAATCACATCTGCCAACTTGGTTAGGCCACAGTATTCAGACGGCTGCTGAAATATTATCCAAGGTATTTCTGTGAAGGTGTTTTTTGGATGGGATTAAGATTTGAATCCGTAGACTCTGAGTAAAGCAGTCTGCCCTCCATACCGTAGGTAGGCCTCATCCATTCAGTTGAATGGAGTCCAAAGTCGGTCGCTCGGGTGGAATTCCCTATCTCTCAAGGGAGCTCTGCCAGCAGACTGACTTTGGTTCTTCCCTGGGTCTCCAGCCTGCTGGCCTACCCTGCAGATTTTAAATTTGCCAGCCTCCACAATCATGTGAGCCAATTCCTTCAAGTCTCTCTCTCCCTCTTTCTTCACATTCTTCACATTTGGTTGATTTCTCTCCTGTGTCACAATTCCCTCATTCAGGTAGGTCTGACATCAAGCACCCTTCATGCAGTCACGGTGGTAGGGTGGAGCATTAAGGGACAGGACAGAAAGGGAAGGGCAGCCTGCTTCCCATCACCACTGGGAGAGGGACAGAAATCCTCTCAAGGGGTCTCTGCCCAGGAGGTCTAGGCACAGATGTGGGCAGAGACATGTGTGGCAGAAGAGACATCAGGTGGATGGTCTGTGGACCATCCCTGAGATAAAGGGCGACAAACATCCTCATTCTCAAAAACAACAAATCTGACTATATTAATAACATGTTTTGAGTTTCTCCTGAAACGAGTTTACTTCCTTTTTGCTTCCTCCTGTGATTTGACTGTGTCCCTCAAAGTTCATGTGTTGGAAACTTAATCCCCAATGTGATAGTGTTTGGAGACGGAACCTAAGTAGAGGTGATTAGGTCATGAGGGCTCTAGACTTCATGAATGGATTCATGTTGTTGTCACAGGAATGGGTTAGTAATCAGAAAAGTAGGGTGGTTATAAAGTGAGTCTCGCCCCACTTCCTGTCTTGCTCTCAGGCGCTTTCTCGTTCTTCTGCCTTCTGCCATGGGATGAAGTAGCACAGAGTCCCCTACCAGATGCAGACCCCTGCTCTTGGACTTCCCAACCTCCAGAACTAAATGTGTTTTTGTTCATTATAATTTACCCAGTCTGGTATTCTGTTATACCAGCAAAAACCAGACCAGACTGAGATAACCTCCTAGAACTTGTAAGAAAAAGGAAAAAACACACAAAACTAATAGTAGCTGGTCTTAGACTATATAGAGGGCTGGAGTGAGATTTGTCTGCATATTTGAGGAAAGTTTAAACTCAATGGGGCTTCAAGGCATTTTTGGCACAGAAACAAGATGAGGCCTAACCTTGGTGGCCTTCCCCTCCCCCTTGCTGTCATAAGTCCTGTCTCAGGTGACCCAGGCCCCACTAGTCCCTCCCCTCTGCTGGAGTGGAACCCTGTGCTGGTTTCCTTTATCGCATGCTACCACTGCCTGATTCTTCAGGTGCCTCCCCCACTGCGTTGTGGTTTATTGAGGTCAAGGAGCAGGACTTTTGCACCGCTTAGCACAATGCTTAGCGCATAGTCAGCACTCAAAAGACATCTGTTGAATGAATAAACAACCCAGCATCAGACCCATCTAGAATGAGAGGGGAGCAGGACCTAGGATGGGAGCCCCAGGCAGAGTGAAAGTCAGCTGTCGGGTAAGGAACAAAGGAAAAAACATCACTGTTGGAGACAGCTGAGGCCATGCAGCTCAATAGCTAGTTCCCACGAAAGTAACAGGCATATAAAGCAGGGGACAACCTTTATTAGAAAAGAAAAACTTCTAACTCGTATGCAGAGAGGCAGACAATCTTATCAAACAACCAAATGTCAGATCTCAAATATTTACACACTATCTTGCCATGGAACATGTTTTCCCACCAGGGAAACTGGTGAAACTCCATTCCGCCATGCACTGTTGCCAGAGCAATATTCCCAAAACCTGTCGGAGCCTTTCAGGCAGCGTTTGTTTTCTGTCGGTGGCCACAGCATTTTTGAGCCTCTGATGAAAGCTATGGTCTTCCTAAAAAAATACATACCCAAATTTGCATTCAGTTATAGGGGGTAGTGGTTTAGCCCAGCCTCACTTTGGTGGTCTTCCATTTCCTTGGATAAAATCTATCCCCTGCCCCCTGCCTCTTCCCCAGCTGGCTCTGGAGTGTCACTGCCGCAGCCACTCTGTTCTTTTTCCCACGCTTCAAACACACCTTGTGGCTTTCCCAACTTTGAACTTGGAGTCAAAGTTCCTGAAGTTCTTTGAGGTGCCCTGGGGACAGGAGCTGGGCCCCTACAGCCAACTCAAGGCCAGGGCAATTAAAGTTGAGGGAGCAGCCATAACCTGTTCTGTAGCACCATCCTGGCCGGCCCCGCCCATGTTTCTGTGACTCTGGCTTCTGACTTGGTGCTGTCGCTTGCCCTCTCTGACTCAGATCTGTCTCTGGACTTGCAAATGCTGCTGCTCCCAGACTCCCTAATGGCTCAGGCCCCTAGAAATTCCTGATACAGAGCCTGCCAGATTTGACCCCTGGGGAGTGCTCACCCTTTCTACCTACTCATTCCATAAACAGTCAATGCAGCACCCATACTGTGTCACAGGGTGCTTCGGAAAGCCATGGGAATGTAGCTAGACCCAGTTCCTGCCTCAGGAGCTCAGTCCTGGAAGGGTGGCAGCTACACACAGAAATGCCTCCACAGGGAAGTCACAGAGAAACAATCACCCCTGGTGTTAGCAGGAAGGAGGTGACTGCTAAGATGAGGCTCGAGGAACAAGGCCTGACACGTTCCAGGAAAGAGCAAAGTCTGAGTAAAACATTCAAGGCCAGAAGAAAGAGGATGGTGGGGGAACTGCAAGTTTTTTAGGATGTGTGGACTTGGGGTCCCTGGAGGGAGTGATGAGGCTGGGCAGATCCGGAGGGCCAGGAAGATAAGGGGCCCGTGTGAGCAGGGTTAAAGAGACCCCCCTCTACCCTGAGGGTGGGGAGAAGGCATGGAAGCGGAGGCTGGATCAAATGGCCTCTCTGAGACCTGGGCAGTGCTCTCGCTCCAGTTGCCCTGGTCTTGTTAATGCTGCCACCTCCTACTCTATCCCTTAGGGCTTTTGAGTCTGAGCATTACAGACACATAAATATGACACACACTTTCATCTCATTCCTCTTTTTTGTCATTGAATTTCAACCAGCACCGCAAAAATAGCTGGTCCAGGACAGATCTCAAGGTTCCTGGGAAGCCCCTCATCCTCAGGCCTGCTCCCGTGGCACTGACGATAGGACACAGCCCTCCTTTCTCCCTCTGCTCCTGCCAATGAGGACACAAGCCCTTGTGATTGTAGGGGTTGGTGTTTATTTTTTAAACTGCTAATTCTTAAAAGGAGCCAGAAAAGGATATCATAATAACCTGACGTATTGGTGGTGCCTGTGGTGAAGTGGGAAAGGTTCCAGAACCTTCTAGTACCTTCCATTCAGTCTCTATCCTCTCTCCTGACTCCCTTGGTCATAAAAGTATTTCCTTCTGTTTGTTTCTTGGATGGGCTTAATAGACACTCCCTATACCTCACTCTCCCCTGCACTTGAGTAGTGGCTCACATACTTCTTTGACCACTAACCATAGAAAGAAAGACATTTTGTGTCATGACCCAGTGTGCGCACGCACACACACACACACACACACACACACGCAAAACAAATTTCCTGAAA